>VRYO01001865.1:7538990-7573183 GCA_009812075.1 Sialia sialis
GCAGGGCTGCATCAGCTCTGGGGTCCTGACATAGGAAGGATGTGGACCTCTCTTGAAGCATGTCCAGAGAAGGGCCACAAAGATGATCAGGGGGCTGGAGCATCTCTCCTATGAAGACAGGCTGAGAGAGCTGGACAGTTCAGCCTGGAGAAGGGAACACTCTGGGGACACCTTACAGCTCATTCCAATACTTAAAGGGGGCTTAGAAAAAATAGGAAGAGTGACATTTTACAGACAGATAGTGACAGGGCAAGGAAGAATGGTTTTAAACTAAAAGAGGAGAGATTTAGACTAGTCATTGGGAAGAAAGTGTTTACTCGGAGGGTAGTGAGACACTGGAACAGATGGCCCAGAGAAGCTGTGGATGTCCCATCCCTGGAAGTGTTGAGGACCAGGTTGGATAGGGCTTTGAGCAGCCTGGTCTACAGAAGATGTCTGCAGTGGCAGGGGGATTGGAACAAGGTCTCTTGCAACCCAAATCATTCTTTGGTTCTGTGATTACATCATGCAACTGCAAAGGCTGTTTTGTTGAAGCAACTTCTCTTTCACGTAAATCAGTTGTGTGGAATCCTTATGGAGGTCACATTTCCTTTACAACTACTTACACCTCTTGTCTGGGAATCCCTTTCCTCTCTCTGACAAGATTTTCTTGCTGTAAATGTATTTGATACCGACAGATGGAGATTAAGGAACAGAATTTATATGAACCAATTCCATAACAACAAGGCAAAAGCATTCTTGGTTTAACAGAAAAAGGAAAAATAAAAGAAAGGTAGAGATATTCCCTATTCCAAGAGGATTTGTTCTTTTGCTATTTCTAAGATTGCTGGTGCCTTAAAAAAAGTAGGCATGGAAAGATTCACTCAGTGTAAATTTATAACCATCGTAGTAAGATCTTTGAAGAAAATATTTTAAGGTAATTTTTTCTATTATGAATGAAGTCTGATTCACTGGATATTGTTCCATGGTACAAAGTTCATGCAGGTTTTTTCCGACTGAATCCTACATCAAGGACTCAGTATCTTTCTGGAATAGCAATGCTTCCTCCTGTCATAGGAGTCTATTTATTCATCTTGTTAAACACTAAACCAAACAAGTTAAGGCTAGGGATTGATTACAGTTATGTTATAACTTTTTGGTCCAACCAATAGGAAAGGCTTAATTAAAGAAATTTACTTTGGGGATTAAAAAAAATCTGACTACTCTGTTATAATTCATTCCTAGAACAGGTGCCCTCATACATAGATCTTAAAATAAAAATAACATTTTCCCTTTCCATTCAAGACTATCTTGATCTCAGTAATCTCCTCATAAAAATAAAAAATCAACTCAATTTAAGGGCAATTAGTATTTCTTTCCTTTTCATCAGGATAAAATTTGCCCTTTTTATTAGTCTGCTGATTTCTCCTTTGCAGACTGTACTGACCTGAGGGACAGTGTCACTGATTAATATGACAGTAGCTGATCATCATTTGCCAATGTATGCAATTTCCCCCACTGTAGTTATGAGTTCAGCCCTTATGGCCTTCAACAGTAAGGATGCTAATTTATGGAACTCATTTATAAAAATTTAATCGAAGGATTTTTTATTGTTGTTAAACAATGTAATGAAAAAAGATGAGTGTTGGCTACAATCCATCTGGGGCTTTGTGTGTTCTTTTATGAAAAAGCAAGCAGTGCTTATTTCAGAAGGCAGACATTCATAAGAAATCTGATTTGTGGCATTCACTAATTGAGTCCTGAACTCAAAGATAAATATATATGATTAGTTTTTTTACAGATGGTAAGATATAAAAAATAGAGACACAATTTGAGACCCTATAATATGCCCAGCTATTATAGGGCAAAAAAAAGTAAAAGCCTCACATGCCAAAGTATTAAGATTCTTATCCTAAACATAACATCTGTAAGGCACAGTATCAATAGTTTTACTTTCTTTTCCTAGAAGTATTTTTCAGATATAGAGCAATATAGTATATAAGCAACTATACAATGCATATTAAAATCTTCCTGAGACTACGACTGCTAAGGCTGCTGTCTCCTGGTGTATTATCTAAGGGAATACATCATCATACGAATTTCATTTTATATATGAAATTTCTAATACTCTGGGAAATCATGCTAGGTGATATTAGATTGAGAAAACATATAAGTGTATCATTGGAAACTTAGCAAAGACTAAGCTTGTCTGTATTAGTAGTTGTCAAAGGTACTTGCCACCTAACAGTCAGTTTTAATTCAGATGATCTACAGGTACCATTATCAGGTTTTGGTGACCACATGTCAGGCCTGAGGCTAGAAATGGACTTCACAGCTTTCACACAGCTGGTCATCAATAAAATAGGAAAGGCACAAGGCAGAGATCCTTGAACAATTTATTATGTCTACATGGCACATCAAGTGCTGTACAGTAATACTGGCTTGGCTTGCAAAGCCAGAGCTCCCTGTCAGCATAGCAATAAATGCCAGCTGAGCAGCACACACTTGCAGAAGGGCTAATTAGCACGTGTGCAGTTTTCCTGCTTGGAATTCCAGAGCGAACTCCCTTAGTGTTTCCTCACTACCTTTGTGTGTTACTTGGCTGCCCACACTGCACAAACTGTGGTCTTTTGAGGGTACCTTTATGTTCCCCTGCATCCACTTCTCCTTTTCTGTCCGTTCATTTTGCATCAGTTATGCCAAAGAGGACCTTGACTGTACCCACCTATGGCTTTCTATATGACTGTAGCTAAAAGCATGGCATAAGTGGCCCTAATTTCTCTTGGGTTGCATGAAGATAGTGAGACTCAGTATGCTGGGTGAACATGGAATGTTCAAGTCTCCTGGAATGCAGCCTGGGAGGTCCAAGGGCAAGTTTCGCTTGGGCATTTTATTATAGACTTTACTGCCTGTAACCAAAGGGGAAGCCTGTGTATAAAAAGAGTTTAATGAAGAGATTTTCCTCATTGTTTGGTGCAATAGCTGTGTCTGCCCAAAGAACATTAGGGGACACAAGATCACTAAAAGAGATGCTAGAGGCTTCTGTAGGAGCAGAGGTGTTATGAGAATTTCTGGAGATAGAGGAGCTATTATTTGCTAAAGACAGGATGATTCCGAGATTAGGGATTTAACAGATTTTTCAAACGTGTTTAGAAGTACATTGCATCTTTTTTACTATTTTTCTCTCCAGCTACAACAAAAGAAAAGTTCATTACCTTTTCTGGTATTGGGGAAGATTTAGATGCAGATTAAGAAACATAAGATTTGTTATTTCACATAGAATGTACTATTGTTTTGTGGTTCTATCATTGAAGAATCCACATTATTTCATGGCTTTCATTTTCATAAGTGTTTTTGGAGTTACTTAAAAATTTAAACCATAGGGTATAGAAAGGTGTACTCAGTATCATCTAAATGAATTTTGTAGTTTTTTTGAAGAATGTGATTAACAGCTCCAGAATTCCAATTGTTTTATTTAAAAGGTGTGCCAAACAGCTGTAAAATGCAGAATATTCTCCTTAGCTTTTCTACTGAGAAAAATCTTCCACTTAATCCTTGAAATGCAGTATTGAGAATGCAGAGCAGCAATTTACTGTTAATAGAAATTGATGGGAAATTCTTTACTGTTTTCTTCCTGATTTATAAAACAGGACTTTTACACCTTGTTGTCTTAACTGTGCATTATTACTCAGATAAATAAAATTTGTCAAGGATAATTCCGTGTTGTGAGAAGATTAAGATCTTTTTTAAGCACTCAGTCTGTTACTTATCACATTGTCTCATCGCTACCATAAAATTCTTTTAGGACATTAACTCACCACTATAGTTAACTTTTATTTAATTTGCCTGTTTGTTTAAAAGGCCTTATGGCAAAGAGGCAGCATTTTAGTATCTCATAATTTTTGCTTTCAGTTAGGAAATGGAAGTGTTAGAAAGGCAGAAATAAAAATGTTTGTGATATATGTTGACTGCATTCATTTTATGAAGGATGACAGTAGAGCTGACAAATTGATCAGCAGCTGGTCGTACCCATAACCTGTTGATACAAGTCCTTATTTTGCCACGCTGAACTTTATTTCTTTCATTTGTCCCATGTTGCCAGAAGGCAGCATCAGGTGTTCGGTAGGTGTAGGTCTGGATTGTAAAAGCTGCTCTCTCAGTCCAGGTGCTACTGAAATCAGTAAGAGTGAGTGATTTCTAAGAGACTTGAATGAAGAACAATTACCTTCTGCAGCTAAATTACATTTTGTGTTGGATCATCTCTAGGCTAAAAGCTGGTAAGCACAAAAGTGAGGAGGTGTAGAAATTAAGAAGCTGACATAGTGACAGATGTGGCATATCAAAGCATTGAGTTAACCTGTCTTTTGGTAAATTAGATCTGCACTTATATAAACTGTCAGAACTGCAAAAGGCATCTAAAGGTGTATAAATTCAAAAGCATCATGAAGGACTTCATTCTTTCCATCCTTAAACATAGAGCTATAGCACCTTGTTTTGTGTCTGGTCTCCTTTATGTTGCTTTATATTTTATGAGTTCTGGGCTAGGCTGCAAATGGAGACAGTTCTATAGAAGGTGCTGCAATCCAGCTGGGACCTGACAAGGACCTGGGGAGCCGTGCTGTGCCATGCAGTAAATCTTACATTGGAGAACACATTTTACTTTCCTTGTGTATCAGCAAACACAAAATAATTAAGCAGTGGAAAACATGACGGAATCCAGAAAGTCTTCAGGTTCCTGTCAGAATAATTGCTGTCTATAGTGTGCTTCCATTAACACCTCTGAAAGTGTAAAATCCTCTGGGGTGGTAAAAACCATCTTCTTCAACTACACCATTGTTTGGTTGTCAGGGTGCAGCAGGTACACTAATGAGAGCGTGTTTTGTTTGCTTTTATTCTCTATTTCTGCCATCAGAATGATGTATTTAAGAAAGTTGCTGTACTTGGAAGAATTATGTTACAGGCATCTAAGACTCCCAGACATCTTAAAAATCTGCACCCTTTTTGGGGTGTTTTTGTAATTCATGTATTTTCCCGTCAGTTTTTATTAGTACTTTATCACCAGACAGTCAGAAACAATATTCATTTTCAAATGTCCTGCAGCAGTGTTGTCTTGTTGTTAACTCTTGTCATATTTCACTCATTGGCTTTGAAAATGGAAAGTGATGAATGGCTGCAGTGTTTTGTTTATAACATCTCATTCTGGAGCTTTCTGTGAAAGTAGTACATTTTCATTACTTAACACTGGGTTGTTGAAAGGGCTTGGGTTTTTTTCTTAATATAAGAAAAATTTATTAGTCTTACAGTCACAAAAACGAACCCTCAAAAAATTATGGAAAGAATATTTTAAGAACATTAATTTCCCTTTTTTTTTTCAATAATTTATTTAGTGCTAGTATGAAATAATGAAATCTAAAGTATTTTGAACTTTCTCACACCTATGTACCTTAAAGCAGAAGTGATCACGATACAAACTTTTTCAGCCAATCAGATTTTAATAAAATATTTTTTTTTCCTTTTTGAGAAATAGACTCGAGCATGAGGGCATCCAGGTCTTGTAAGTGAGTTTAATATGATCAGGAAATTCAAATCCAGATGTTTGCTTAAAGGTTAAGACATGTTTGAAACAACAAAGGAGGCCTTTTCTTTCTGCTGCATATATTTAAAATGGGCTACTTTTGAAAGAAATTTCAGAACCCCATTTGCATCCTAATTGCAGCCCATTTCCTGAGTCCACAGTTAGGCAGACTATAGAGTGGCATTGGGGATTTCTGGGGCAGAGAAATTGTTGGTTCTAGCTGAGCTACTGAAAAATAAAAGGGAAAAAGATGAATGGATTTTTTGCTTCAGCAGTCACCAGCTGGCAGATCGGCTCCTTGGAGCTCTGCCAAGCAGCAGTTTACAGCAGCCCTGCAGCTGCTCTAGGCTGGGCTGGAGCACGACTGGCACAAAGCCACCTTCAGCTTTGGACAGGGACTCAGCCTTGGAATTGGCCAGCAGATGCGCTGGGATTGAGGCTTTACTCGCTCGTGTCTAATGCACAGAGAATGCTGTTGGTACCTGAAAGCTCAGCGCTGGAAAATTTGTGTTAATCGCTCACAGGAAGATAAGGAGAAATAGGGTAAAAATAAATGTTTAAGCTTGTCCAAAGTCAGTTTGGTTTGGGAGTATTTTGTGCATCTCCTTCTGGGACATTTTTCTTCTTTTGACCAGGTTGTGAGGATCCTAAATAACTGTGAAATGGACCAGCAAGAAAGCTCAATTATCTGAATTCAGCAAAAGAAAAATTAGTTCATTTAAATTCTGTATGTTGCAATTTTTATAAAAAATGTTAGAATCATACAAAAAAGATAACTTGCATGAAAATCAAACCAGCACTGGACTTGTAAGTGACAGTATTTTGGAGGGAGAATAATCTTATTGGGATGAGGAGAGGGGAGAAGATTTCTTGTTGATTTTGACTCCCATCTGATAACTGTTCTCTCCTTTCCTGATTAGAGGTTATTCTTCAGTAATTGACCACAGATAACAACAATAGTATTGAGTTTTGGCAGTGTTTCATTAAACTATGCTCTTTTGATGTTTAACTATGCATCTGATAGAATGAGTTTGTCTTGCCTTGCTAACTATCTTCTTATCTTATTGCCAGGGACAGGGCCAAATCAATTTCTTAAAATTCTGATGGCATATTCTGAATTACTACTGGTGTTTTAACGAAGGTAGATTAGCTCTTAATTTGTCACCACCTGGTGTTCGTTTGATTATTCAATAGGAGGGAAATTTCAGCAAGTTTCACAAAACCCTAACAACATATATATTAAATATTTATTGATACATACACACACGTTGTCTCCCCCCATCAGCCAGCAACCAGAAGCCAATAGTTCATAGACCTACAAACCAGACTTTATGTCCTAAATAGAAAATATTTCATGTGAAATATAACCTTGACAAGGACGAGGAAAGAAACACCCCAGTGCTAGATAGTCATAACGGAGTTTCATGAAGTTAAAAAGCAATAGGTGATGATAATCAGCTGAACATAAATATAATTTTGCATTAAAAAATCATGAAACTATTGTGGACAACTAGATGAACATGAATGAGCAATTTCATGCTGTTGCCAAATAAAATTACTAACCTCCTACTGGAGTAATTAATAAGAAGCAGATGAAGTCTTTCATAGGATTAATAGTGTTTGTTCTGCTTCATAATAGTGGGGGGTTACCTTGAGTACTGTACTCCTGAGCCTTCTATTTCAAGAAAAAAGTAGTGGAATTTCTGAAGGGGATCTGCAGAGAAGACAAGTGTGAATGACTCAGAGTCTAGCAGATGAGTCCTATGAGAAAAGATCAATGTGGTATTTTTTTATTCTAGAGCAGAGAGGATTAAGGGGTAGCTTGACAGCATTCTTTGCCAACATAAACAGGTATTCAGGATCAAACAGCAATTCTTTCTTCCTTTTCACGAGAGAGAGAAGGAATGGTTTTGAAGCCAGAAAGATACAGTTTAGACATTAGAAAGACCTTCTACAAAAGTAAAAGTAATGTAATGAAAAAATCTTAGAGGAGAAGGCTGTACAGGTTACATGAATGAAGCATCTTAACAGATGGTTAAGGACCATATAAATGTCCAGAGGGATAAACTGGAGTTAACCAGAAATTCAGGATAGACTAGAGGTCACACCATGTAGTTCCTCTAAGGTTCTATCTCAGTCTTTAGGTTTTCAAAGATACAGGGTGGCATATGGTACCTCCAGAAACATTCCCTTACAATAAATGCTTGGATTTTTGACAGGGCATTAAATTTGACTCTCGTCCCAGTAGGAAGATTATATTTACTGGCATGGAAATAAGTAATAAATAAAATAAATATAATAGATAGATAGGTAGATGGATAGATGAAAAGTGTTTGAATTTACAAACAGGTTCTCCCAAGAATGATCCCTAGGAGATAAATGGCATTTCATTTCAACACCTACGTGCTGTAGATGCAAAACCTGAAGTAATCTTTTCCAGAAGTGTTCTACTCCCATTTACAAGTCTGTGTGCAATCAGTCCTGAATAAAGTGGGAAAAAATTATGTTCCAGTCCTAATAATTTTTTTTAATATCATCTTTGATGCCTAAAATGTACTGCAATCCTTATATCCAAACCTGCATATGGCTCTGCATGCACCATTAGCCTGCACTAAAAAAAGCATTTAAGCTATGAATACTGACAATATCATTCTTCTGTGTTGCTTAAAATAGAAATGCTTGTGAAGGGATACAATTCATTCTGAAACAATATATCTCAGCTTCTGTGGAATCATGGAAACACCCTGAAATATTTTTAGCCAAATATTGTTGTAAGGCTTGGTAGTATTTTTTGTTCTCTCAGCTTTGTTCTGCAACATCAGAGCCCATATGTCAATGTAAATGTCAAGAAGTTGGTGCTGTGTCCTTTCCAGAGTTCTGTTGCAGAAAACCTGTAAGGAGCCAAATTGGACTCTTGTTTCCAAATTGGACAATTGTTTCCAGTTGCTTGAAGCACTCCCTGGGAAAGGGTTCCATCATCCCCACCCCAATAAGGTGTTCTAGGAACAGTATGAGGTATCACACGAGGTACACACTGAAAGGCTGCAGTGATCTGACTTACCATGCACAGATAAATTACTATCATTTCAACAAAATCAGATGCATGCATGCTTGTCAGAAGTTGGTAACAGGCTGAAATCCTTTTTACATTGTATTTCTTCCAGGCAGCTGAAATAAAATTTGTACTCTTCTCTAGCATGTATTTGACTTGTAAATACACAAGAAAACAACTGGATTCAAGGGGACTGTGAAAATTGAGCATGTTCCGAGCTTAACTGAGGCATGAAGTTATTTACAAAATATGTTCTTTATATTTTGTAAGAATTTGAGAGTATTAAGTGTTGAACTCTATGCGATCAAAATTTTCTTTATTTTGTTATGTGAAATGCTTTGGAAAATCTGCTTACAATTCATGGAAACCTCTTATCTATTTACAGTAATTTCACAATTATAAGCCGCACCTGAATATAAGCCGCACTTCCGGGTAGCAGGGAAGACCACGGGATTTGTCCATATATAAGCCGCACCTGAATATAAGCCGCACCCTTTTTTTTTTTAAAGTGAGGACCCATGTGTGACAAAGTAACGAGTTAGTAACAGAATTGCTCCAGGGCGGGGTTTGGTGTCCGGCTCAAGTTGCAAACAGTTTTCATAGACCAGTGAAGGCTTTAAAAGCAGCCCCAGGCGCCCACCCCATGCCTCCGGCCCCGGCACTCCTGGCCTGGGCCTGGCTGCCGCAGCCCCCACCTGCTCAGTGGCAGTGGCGGCAGCGCACTCGCCAGTGCGAAGGTGGTGGTGCCCGGGGGAGGAGGGAGCCTGCACGCCCCAGCAACAGCGAAGACGGCAGCGCCTGGGGGGCGGGGGAGCCTGCGCGCCGTCGCAAGAGCAAAGGCGGCAGCACCTTGTGGCAGCAGAGGCTGCAGAGGGTCCCGGCTCACGGCAGAGGAGGGGTGAGCAAGCCCCGCTTCGCTCGCTGCGCCGGAGGGAGCGTGGGAGCCCCGGCTCGCTCCCAGCAGTGGAGGGGGTAAAGGTGGCTCGTTCACTCATGCGAAGGTGGTGAAGCCGGGCTGGCCTTGCCAATCCAGAGGTGACCGCCCCCTGCTTGTCACTGGCTCCGGCTCACCGCCCACCCGGCAGCGGCTCCGCTGCAGCTCTCTCCCTGGCTGGCTCTCACTTCCGGGTTGACATTGCACTGGGATTTGTCCATAGATAAGCCACACCTGAATATAAGCCGCACTACTGGGGTAGGCTGGATTCTTCAATGAAAAAGGTGCAGCTTATATTCGTGAAATTACTGTATTATATTCTGGGGGAAAAAAATCGTCATTTGATTTAAATTATTTTTTTTTTTCAGAAAAATGCCCAAATTGTTACCTATAGCAAGCACTTTTCAATCCTAGTGCTATTAAATGTGAATGAAGTTTTGCAAGTTTTGCCATCAATTGGAGTTATCTTTCATTTTATACTGCCAGACCCATATGTTGTTCAGTGACGAATGGTTTATGCACTCCACACCTTTTCTCTACCATGTTCTATTACTAATATGTTTTGGTTTGTCTTGTTCTGTTTCCCCAGACTACATATCCAATCAGAATGGTGAGCCAAAATCTCAGCACAAAGGACAGAAAGTCAGCACATACTCCCACCGAGGACCCTTTTAGACACCCACCAGGCAACCAAGCAGCAGCGTATGAAAGCAAGAGCTGCCAGCTGTCTAATTTGTGTCTGAGCAGCCTCCTGAAGGAGAAGGAGATTGTGGAAGTCATCAAGCATACCCGAGGCACGTACGAAACGCTGACTTCAGAGGTCACCCAGAACGGTTTGGCTGTCACAGCCCCCAGCCCAGCAAAGGCAGCATCCAAGGCTGATGGCTGCCCCGTGTTCTCAGGAGCTCCAAAAGACCCAGCAGCTGTGCCTCGGCAGCACAGCACCTTCACAGGGAGATTGGGACAGCCCCCCAGGGGACCCATTTCTTTACACATGTACAGCAGGAAAAACGTTTTCCTCCACCACAATCTACACACGGCAGAGCTGCAGACTTTAGGTCAACAGGATGGCTAACAAGGTGCCTATTTTCTTGCCATGGAAGGAGAGTTGATTAAAGAGGGATGTAAGCTCACCTAGAGCTCTGTCTTCAGTTCTCATCTGCTGCTACTTTCATGTGAAAAAAAACAATAAAATAAAAATTCAACATTGTCTGTAGGTTCCATGTTTTCCCACCTTGGACTGAGGCAAAAGAATGAATGAGATTGTTAAATAACTGAGCTTATTTATCATACAGAAGAAGTCACCGTAGGTTTAATAAATGGGACCATTTGGCTGGCACTGCTAGTCCAATATTGGATAAATATATTTTTTTCCCCTCTATAAATCACTATCATTCCCTGAAGTTCTAGAAGATGATCTTAAATAAAACCTGTATGTTTAATAATATTACTGTTAAACTAGATGTGAGGAATTAATAGATAAGTAATTAGTAAACCCTCTTGAATTTCATAGCAATTAGGGAAATAAGGAGTCAAAAATCTTTAAGGACCCTCTTTTTACACTTTTTTTAATACAGTGAAATTTGGTCACTTACAGAGTGCTGTCACTTCCTGTAGTATGTGTTTCATGAGTGCCTCATGCCACAAGTGGAGGAAGCAATTGATTTTCCTCTAAAATGCTCATAGAGAGTCACCAGGTATTCGAGTCAGTAAACTGGGTCTCAAACTGAGGATGTCAGCTTGTTTCCTCAACCTTCCCTTCCTTCTTCACACTTCTATTTAACTGCATTTTGGAGTGTTTCTGTTCTATGAGGGCATGTCAAGTTCTGCTGATCTTTGTGCTTTACAGGCACTGTAGCATTCATGATGCAATTTGACATTCTGCTGTGTAATTCATCCTATAATTTCATTTCACTTCCCAAACCAAAAACGTGTGAAAGGCTAAAGTAAGAGAAATCATCTTACTACCCAGGCTGAACAACCTTCATCAGTCATAATTTCTGTGGGCAGTGTCATCTGCACTTGAGGACCTGTTGGTTTACACCAGCTCA
The DNA here is from genome assembly GCA_009812075.1 of Sialia sialis. Lineage (NCBI taxonomy): Eukaryota > Metazoa > Chordata > Aves > Passeriformes > Turdidae > Sialia > Sialia sialis. The sequence goes on from VRYO01001865.1 coordinate 7,550,582, forward strand.
GTGGGTTTGTTAGTCTTGACATGTTACAGATGAGTGAGATTAATTTATTGCCTGTACTCACAGGAGTATGAAGTCATCTGACCATGCCTTGGAGACATGTCAGTAGCAAAAGATCTGGTTATCCCTTCTCAGAGCCTTGGAAACCTCTCAGTCCAGTTACTACAAACCTGAGGCATATGTGAAACATGACAGTTTACAACCTCTCTAATGCTGGGTAATCTGTTTGAGTTCTAATGGCACATGCAGTTCGTAGTTTAAAAATAATTTGGCACATTTAAGTACGATTGAGGCAGATCTGAGACAAGTCACCTGTCTCTTTAACCGGTGATTAATAAGGAAAGACAAGGGTGCAGCACATTCTCACACACAGAAACAAGCCGTTGTGACTTAACAGATAGCATATAACGAAAAATAAAACTACTGTTGCCACTAAAAATCGGCAACTTTTAAAAGTTAAGTCACACAGAGTATATGAAATGAAGTCAACATTTTACCTAGTATTAAATATATCTGCTTCACTACTTAATATTTGGATTATATAATAAGGAAATTTTATTAACAAGTCTTGATTAGACTAAGGAAAACAATAGACTATGAGCTTGAAAGATATTCTGTAAAGTAATTTCAGCAGCTGAAATTTCAGGCTTCTGTTTATTGATTTTATTTTGATTAGAGCAGATTTTATTGCATTAGCTGATGTTGAAGAGAGCAGGTTTTGTCTAAATATTCTGTAGTGATAATTTTGGGTATCCAGAGATGGATACATAAGAACCAAGACAAACATTTGCCAAAATTCTTTGTGTTCATGTGTGCACTGCTTCTGCCAAAAGAGAATGTGCAAAAATTGCAAACACAGCTTTACCGAATTAACTGTGGGTATTCAAGACTCCCAGTCCTACATTGAAACTCATAATTTAAAGTCTACCAAACAAGTTAGAAGTAGAAATAAGATAATTTCACTGCTCAGAATTGCTTTTTCATCTCAGCAGTATCTTGAAGCCATGGTAGATTGAAAGGACAGTTAATTCTTAGTAGCAATTCATTTCAGTATCACTCATCTCTAGAGAGAGCTGATGTATGCAATTTTATTTCAGATCTGTAAATAAATTAAACATACACTGTAATCAAGGAATTTTTTTTTTCCAGGATACAAATGTACTGTACAATATAAACAAACAAACAAAAAAAAAAAAAAAAAAACCCACAAAAAACCCCCCAAAACCAACTAACAAAACAACCTGAAACAAACCAATACCCTCTTCAGTTTTAAGTTATGTGCTGTATCTATAGTTGTTTTTTTTCCTGGGAAAATGGACTTTTGCATTACACTTTATTAAAAAAAAAATCCATCTATAAACTTCAAAAATAGCATTTTAAATGCTACTATTTTCTTGGAGAATCTTTTATAGAGCTGAAACGTAAAATAAAAATGGAAAAAACCAGTTCATTGAAAGTGAGGGATATTTTTAAAATGTCATCTTGAAGCTGTTTTGTATCAGTATTTTCAGCATTGTTAAGTTATTTGTAATACTAAGTGTAAATCTCACCCAGAGAAGGGTATTAGCCACATGTTAATGTACAGTACAGCAGTAACTGTAAAAGAGGTCCTTTCTTTGATCCTCTTGTGTATATAGGAGACCATAAAGCAACAGCATGTGGACATTCTTGCAGTGAATTGATTCCTTTGTACTAAATATCTCTAGTTTTTTAAGAGTTACATGTACAAAATGGTTTATACATTTCTCCAAGGCTGTACATATCCAAAGACATGACACCAGGGGGAAAAGGCTTTTTTTTTTCTATGCATGTACCTTTCTTCCCTTCTTTTTTTTTTCTCTTTCCATATAACAAAGCATAACTGCAAATTTTCTGCTTAAAATTCCTTCTTAGTTCCATGTCTTTCAGTGTGATAGAGGGCATTTTCAGGAGGAAGAAATCCCCAAAGAAAAACTGTTTTCATTTGAAGCAGTGTCCGTCTCATTTTTTAGAGCATTCACTTGGCAAAAGAAACCTTAGATCTGTGCCCTAAATATTTTTTTAATAATTTTGCAGAGCCACACCTGAAATGTGCTTGTCATCATCTCTGGACTTACCCTGACTAGGACATGTTCATAAGATACAATAGCATGCTAGGGTCATAAGTTTTTGAGATGGATGGAAAACATTTGTCCAATACTGTGTTTATGTTTGTCTTTCAGAGCGGTGGAAAGGGGTTTTTGTATATGTTGTGCATGTGGATGAAGCTCAAGCTGTATGCTTATGCATACTGGAAAAAGAAACCTTGCTACAAAGCTCTCCTCTGTTTAACTATTTGGCAGTATATAAAAGCATTCAGCAACAGAAATGTTTGCCACCTTTCCAGACGGGCCAACCCTCTGTATGTGAAATGAAACAGCCAGAATAGATTGCTTCAATCCAGACTCTAACTGAATTTTATTCCACACTCCTCCACATAAATGTTGGAAGGGATTTCCTCATGTGGCTTCTTTTCTGGAAATTTTGAAGGGGTGTATATCCAGCCTAAGATGCTCAAATGATGTTTAGATAAGCATTTGAAAGCTTACCACAATGTCCATGTTCATTCCAGTCATTACTGGTCCATACCAATAAAAGCTGGTGTTTTGTCCTTTCCAAAAAGCCAGTTTGAAAGTAATGGTTTCTGTCTGTGCTGATTCACTTTATACTGTTAAATACACAGTACACTCTTCAGACTAATAAAAACCAGGTGTTTACAAATCAGTACTTACATGCCCTAAGAGTTGTGCCATAGCTCTGCTGGTTTGATGAGTGTGACATTGACTTTGATTAGGTTATATCAAGTTAAGTCATCTGATGATTGGGATTGTGGCCTTTAATCCAGCTAGTCTCAGTTTATGCACAGGAGATCTCCAGATCTGGAAATCTTTCCTGGTTCACAAAAAAGACAAGAAAACACTGAATCTAACAAAAACATCAGATCATCATCTATGGTAAATGCACTCTTATTTCCCCCTCACATTCAAAAGCAAAACACCCTGCAAACCCCTTCATACATCTACACAGTTCACAAATGAAGCAGAGTAACATCTATCAAAATACAGAATCTTGAAATAACTACCTGGAGAAAAAATTACAGGGGAGTCTACTCACAGATCTTTGTAAAGTTAGTAAGTCTGTGAAGATGTTGGTAACTTCTGTATCTGAGTGTAGTAATGAGGATCTGTTCCATGGCTTCTACTCCTCTCGGATCAATTTTTTCAGTGGGAGAACTTGCTCTTTGAAGCTTGTTCTAGAGAAAGTAAGCAGTACAGTGTGAGAAAGTACATTGAAAGTGTCTGGAGTTTCTCTTCTAGCTGGGGAAAAACACACAGCATCCTTTCCAGGATGTATCTTAGTTTTCTTCAGCTAACAAGAAGCTAACAGAGATTCCTCAGGAGAACAGCCCCAAATCATGCAGACCACGACTGTCTTTAAATAGACTTCACTTTAACATGTCCATATAAGGCACTTCTAAAATAATATGGAAATTTCAACAGCTGCAGAACACACCTTGGTGAGTTGTTGGGGGCTTTTTTTGAGATAAAAAGGCCATGACCTAGTTTTAACATTATAAACTCTGGAACTTGCTTGCTCACTGGTGATCTACCCAGGATGTGCGAGTTTATCCACTTGAATGGATATCATAGCAATTCCTCACAGTATAAAGACATTGGATCTTTTCCCTGGGGAGTTTGAGATTTGCAATGTATTTTCAGTCTAGGAGAACTATCTGGATTTAATTATCTTCCAGAAGCTTCAGTTGTTGCAAAGTCAGTGGAAAAGAAACTTACTTATTGAAGAAGTATTTTGGAAAAATTTTGTCGTTAAATTTATTTTAGAATACACTCTAAATTTATCTCCCTTTATCTAAAGACAAGGAAAGAAAAGAAAAAAAAAACCACTTTTATCAGCATATATTTCCCATAAATCTGTGATTCTCACTGGCCACAGCTGTCACTTATATTCTGTACACCTGTAAAATATTTTTGGATTTGCTGGTTTTGTTGCCTTCATTATCTGGAAATCATTACCTCTATTTATGGGGGGTTTTTGCCAACAACTTGAAACACACAGGCTGTTGAGGATTTCTGCAGAAGTAATCCTGGTGCTCTGAAAGCAGCACAACAAGAAACTTACCTGGAGGTCTCTGAGTTTTTCCCGGGGATGGAAAACCTATTCTGAGTGATCTTAACTTTGAAAGATCTGTGAAAATCTGATGGATGTGGCAAATGTAAGATCTGTTTGGTTTCTGCATCCATGGAGAGGTTATGGAACAGAAAATTATCCACTGAGAAGATTTTTCTAGTGGGCTAATAGTATCTCCTTATATTCTGTATCATGACCCTTTCTGTCTCTCTGCATTTCAGGAACACTTCCCTTAGGTATGGAGTTCTGATGACTCTGTAGACAGGTTGCACCACAGTGTTATTTCTGGTATGAGAAGGCTCCACTGGATTTTTTTATTTTTTTTAATTCGAAATATCTCATCATTAAAATATTTTAACATTTTCCCCCAGAACTGCTGTGCTGCTGTGGTAGTAGAAAGCAGTGCATACACAAAGATGTCCTTTTTCCATCTGTTTCAGATATTGATGAGTTGAGGTCACAGCTACATAGATAAATACATTGCCAGGTTTGACTCTGCTTTTGTCACATTGAAAAGACTCTAATAATGTAGTTTTTAAAAGCATATGGTTATCAATAGTAGTAGTAGAATTTTACTTTATTTGGAATTTTTCCATTATGTTAATGGACTTTATATGGTGGTTTAATATGAATTACACAGGGACTTTTATTTTTTTCTAACCTAAACTAGATTTCAACAGGGTTCAGAGTTCTCTACTTACATTTATGCATGCAAGCAATCCCATAAACAATCAAATCCCTCTTCTTTAAATGCTAACACACAAATAAATAATATTTTTTCTGACATAAACAATTTCATTCATGTTTATTGTTTGAAAGGTATGATGCATACAAATATTTTTTCTTATGTCTAAATATAACTACTCTTCAAACTCTCCACGTAAGTACAAAAAATAAGAAATGGCCTTCATACTAAACTCACTTGTCCAGCAATACCACTAGGCTTTGTTTGCCAAATCATCAATTTCTTTTTAAAGAAAATGTATTTGTTTTCCATGGTGAAGAGTGTGAAAAACAAAATGTTTTAGTAAATGCTCCACAGAGTGTGTGGAGAGATGATTAATATCACAAGGGCAATATAAGAATCAAAGACCTAATCGGTGCATCCAATGTTTTTTAAGCAAGAGGATCAACAGGATATAAAAATCTGTGTAAGAGGAGAACAGATGTTTTGTTGCTCAGAAAAGTCTAATGGAAGGGTGACAGATAAATAGCTCTTTTTCAGGGCTGGTGGTGCAGAGCCATTTACTATTAAATAACACTGAAGCATTATATTTATAAAGTAAATCCATTGGAATAACAAGAAATGAGATTAAATGGTCACGTAACACCCTCAAGTATGGTTAAGGGTACTTCCATAATTTGATCAAAAAGCATCTGAGTGAATTTACATCTTTTTATTACCAGGGTATTATCTTTATCTGAAGGATAAGTGTCAGCAGAACAGTGCAATTTGCATTGCAACATAGAAACAATTCAGACAAAAAGAATAAATGAGAAAATTCTGTCTCTAACGCCTTGCACTTTGTACAGTCTTCTCTAACTCTCTGAAGTAGTACTATGTAATTCTATTTCCTGCAGCTGTGATAATGCCCTTATGTTGGGCAACAAGGAGAAAACTTTGAAGAGAGTCGTGACCACAACCCTACATCAAGCTGCACTCGGTTAACAGGGTCACAGGATCCTTTCCAATAAAGGATCAGGGATCTTGTGAGAAAATCTTTATACAAACATCCCCACAAACAGCTTGGCCTATGTGGATTTCAAACTGGTTAGGGGAAAACTATAATTTTAATTAAAAGAAATTTGATTAAAACTCCAAGTATTTTTGAAACTATGTTCTTTAGTACTGCTGAGGGCCATTAGAGAGCTTTGGGCATTTTTCTATAAACAAAAGTGTTCTGTTTCATGTATAAAATAGGGCATGTTATCTGATCATTTCACCATTGTGAATTTGTCTGTGAGTATCCTGCTGTCCAGGATGATATTTTAAAAATCTACTGACCACTATAAAAATTAATAAGACAGTGAATTTTCTATTCTGTGCTGCTAAACACCCATTTAATTTTAATAACAGTACATGGCAAGGTTATTTGTTATATACTCTTGAAATTTTTTTTTTTTTAAATATAATTGGCAATACTATAGAAATTACTTGAATTAGAGACTTTAAAAGAGCAACACAGATGAGAAAAAGGGAGGAATACTAACTTGAAGGTAAGGTATATGTAACGCACCTTTGAAGAGTGTTGAAGAGTAAAGTTCTGTGGGAGACAAAATAAAGCTTTTCCACTGAACACACTTCAGTTAGTCCAGGATCACTTTGTTGATTTAGATGGTAACCTAGATTTAAAAGGAAAGAAATGAGAATATTTTTGCTAAGAGATAGCACACTTAAAAATCAGCTTGGAGCAGATTTTGCAATAGTGAAGGTATTTGCTTCACAATATGATCTGAAAAGAAAGCTGAAAATTGTATCTGAATTCTGATTTTAAAAGTTCATTAGTGATTGTAGTGGTCTTACTCTATAAAGCCATTAATTGGTTAAACTCATTTAACAGGTAATTACATTGTAATATTTAACACTTGCCAAGGCATAACTCAAATCTTTGACTTTAGTATCAAACATCCTCTGCTGTTTTTTTTTTTCTTTTCTGTTCTTTTAAAATTGTTTTGTAACTTCTGTGCAATAAGAATGTGATTGTTTCAAATCCAGTCATTTTGCACTGACTGAAAACAGATAATGTAGCCTTTAGATGAGAAAACTGTTATCTCTGACAAATACCAAACAACATTCTGTTGTTTTTTTTTTTAATCAGATTATTGGGTAAATAATTTCTGTGGATTACTCTGAAGATTTATGGCAGTTTGTAAAACAGTACTGTGGGATTCTGTTGGTATTATTTAATGGTCATTTGTTTGTTACTGGGTTCAGTTGGCATTATTTTTCCTTCTATGTTTTGTGGAAAGAAATATTATTTTTGAATATTTGTACAGACTTTTAACTTTAAATCTTATTGTAGAGGTTCACATTCATATATTTCCATATTTGAAATTAACATGAAGGGCTCTTACAGGTTTTTTTTCTTTTCATGCTGCTGAAATTTTATTTATTAATAAAAATCCTGTGTTCTAAGATATGCCTGTGTTGGTTTTGTCTTTGAAATAGTTCATATTTCTTTGATATTTCTTCATACTTTTGCTGGGAAATTTATATTGCACTTTAATAAACACTAATTCTTTTATGGCTTAATGCTATTAGCAATCTGTCACAATCAAGAGATGTATCATTTTTTCTTGAGGTTCTTTAATCACTTAATGAGAACTCCAGGTTGAAACTATTTGATACTGTGGTAATAATAAATTACAAACACCTGTGCAGAATATTTTATAAAATCTTAAGGTTATATACAAAAATTCTATTGTCTTATAGGAAAAACAAAACAAAACATTCTGCCTTGGTATTTTGCAAATTCCTTATTACACTATTTCCTGAGGGTCCAAATAATTTTGCTTACATAATATTTCTCAATTCCCTACTCCACATCTCAGTGGTTTTTAGCATGAAAATAGTATTTCCATAAATAGTTTAGGCTTTAGTTTTGTTTCTCTTCTATTTAGCATCTTGTTCCACTATATTCTTATGTTTTATAGTGTGTGTGTATTTTTGTGTTGTCCATCCCAGGTTTCAACTAAGGATGTTATAAAGCACTCCTCCACTTTGCTTCATTTTCCCCACAGTTTATCTAAATGATATGTCTTCATCATTAATATTAGTTTAATTCAAATAAAGCAGAAATAAGCAAACTTTCACATTTGTAAGGCTATAAAGTATTTGTCATCACTAGCAGTAGTATATAAATGAAAGAAGCATGAATACCAAATTGATTGCTCATCATTTCATAACTGAGTTCCATTTCAGCTTTTCCCTGCATGTAAATAATTCTTATGGGCTGCATTCTCAGGCCAGGAGTTTTGTATGTTTGAGGGGGTTTGGTTATTGGTTTTGGTTGTGGGTTTGTTGGGTTTTTCTTGCATCACTATCAGTGCACCATTTTCAGTGCCTGCTTTGAAAGCCTCAGCTCAGCTTCCAGTTCTTCATCGAGAAATGGCTGCAGCTCAATTCACAGTACTTAGATGACTGCTACTCTCAGTAATACAGTTTAAAATATTTGTCCCACTCTAAGCTGTTTCTTCCTGTCGTTATCCACTCTCGAATAGCTTCTCCATTTCAGTGCTGTTTATAGGAATTCTTTGGAGCATTTGGGTCCCTGGCAGGAATATGAAGCTTAATAAGTTATTTGACTTTATATATAATCTTCTAAGGAAAAAATAAAGCTGAAGTAGAGGAAAAGTTTTTAATCTGATATTTTTCTGTGACTTTAAATTACTGTATTATCAGCCTTCTACGAAATGAAGCTAAAGCAACATCAAACTAGATGCAAGTACTGGAAAGTAGAAGATCCTTTGAAATTAGCAGAGGTTATGCAAAGTGCTTGGGAGCTGAGGAGGCTCTCCCACATGAAACTTGAACTTGAAACTTGAGTGTGTCCAAAATAATAGACAGCTTAGTCTTCGTCTTGTGATGTCATTAAAGTACCTGAGAATTTTTTTCATAGTTACATGACATATGTTTTTTTCTTCCTTGTAAAGCATTTTCTTCTAAACAACAGAACAGGAATTTATTCCTTATCACAAAAATACCTCAAAAGGTACTGATTAATGAGAGTGAAACAATATTAATCAGACAGCGAAGTAGTTCTTCAATTAGCTTCATAATATTATATGCTGTGATAAAAAAATAATATTAATGTTGTTGCTTTAGAAAAACTGCATATAAGAAAAGGAGCTAAGACTTAAACATAGTTTCATATTGAAAAATACTAATATGAAATTAAAGGAAATTGATCTTTGTTTTTTCAGGTGCTGGAAGCACACTAATAATTAGCATAGTTTGATTTCTCTTCTTTTGATGACAAATATGAAATACTTTTTCTAAGCATTAAATGTCTTTTGGAAAAATATTGCATATAGTGACTAAGTGCAAGTTAAAGTATTTGCAAATTACACCTCCATGCAGCACTGATGTTGTGCAGAGCAGTGTCAGAGGAATCAGCATCTACCCTTAGGCTGCTCAGCCCTGCTTGCAGCACTGGATGGAGATACTCCTCCAAATTGCATCAGTTACTTGAATCCATTCCTCCTTCCACCCCTCACTTTTTTTCCTTTTTCTCATATTTTCCTTTATTACAAATTCCTATCTGTTCTCCTAACTATTTTGACCCCTTTAAGACACTGGGAACATCAGGAACCCAGTTTTACCTATGCTTGATTTAATTACCAGATGATGAGATAATTACCAGGCCTTAAAAGGTAAGGGTGGAAAAGGAAATTATTGCTTTCATTAGTAGTAGGTGTTTAGGGTGGGTGACCCAGGAAAAGGTGATGGAGATGTATTTTGGAGTAGGACAATATAAAGGCCTGTAAGCAGCCTAGTTTGATTTATGTGGATTTTTGTTGTTTGCTTAGTTGGTTAAGACCCTTGCTTTAGGCTCTTTATTTGATTCAAGTGCACAAGCTCAAGACTTGTTTGTACAAAAGAAGCTATAAGCAACTAGCTGAAGAAGTGCTTTGGTAAGTCTGTGTGTTCCTATGTGTTCTGAAGTATTTAGGTAGAAATGGTTGTGCTGTGGAGTCCAGTGTTTTTGCACCCATTAAATAATATTGGGTTTTGTTTAATCCTTTACTTTGTTATGTTTATGGGCCTATTAGTTGTGCTAGTTTATCATTACTGTTATGTTTTTCCTTCTATTAAATTGATTTTCATTTTGAAACATGAATGATACCTACTAAAGCCAATGTGATACTTCTGTTATTCACTGTGGCTTAGTGGAGAGAGCTCTGACTACAAATTCAGATTGTGTAGACCTGTGTTCCTAATTCTGCTAGGTGTGTGTGATAACTTGGTGTGTAATCCTGGGGTGATTATTTCTTCTGTTACTGCTTTTGGTTTTGGCATTTTTTGCAGACTGTAATAGCTTAAGGCCCATGATTCTTGATGCTTAAAACACAAGTGTGAAAATCATCCAGACTTGTGGTCTCTTCTAACCCATGGACATGCACACACATAAAATCTAATCTAAAATTTTTTGAGGTGAACTTACTAGCTTGAAGCCCTTTTGCTTTCTTGCTGCAGTGGTACAATTCTTCCTGTGTCTATTTGATTCTAAGTTAAGGTTTGTCAGAAGACCAAACTAGATAAGAAGAGGGGGAGAAAAAATACTGTGATAGAATCTTGGGAGTTGGAGAAAAGGAAGTGAAAAGTAGCTCTTATGAGCATATAAGAACCTGACTGAGTTTTCTTTGCACTCCACTTCATTGACAGTAAGAGGAGCTAAGGCACCTCAGTGTCTTAGCTGTATCAAGACTTAAAAAAGCATGAACTGGAGAAGCATCAGATAAAGTGCATAAGAAATAAGAAATTTTATTAGTTTCTATGATAACACACCAGTACATAAAGCTAAAGCAGAAGTAGTCCACAAATGCAGTATTAATTCAGCCATGTGGACAGTGTCACAGTTTGCCTGATGTGTAAAGGCATAAGAAAACTGTAAGATGTAGTGGGATCAATCTAACTGTTAAATTAAGAGCCTGAGTCTTGGAACCATAGCACTATAATATATTGCTGTGATAAAGTTATTTGTATGGCCTGGGAGGTGGCACTGCTAGATATTGACCCACATCATTTCTCAAAGGCTTACACCCTGTAACAGGATTAATGAAATCAAAATGAAAATCTTCTTTTGCTGTGAAAGGGAGGTCTTTAACTTGTAACTGGTGGGGAAGCTGCTAGAATGGAAGAGGCAGAGCATCATGCAGAGTAACTGGGGTCCTTTTTAAAGGTTTTCACGCATCCAAATTAAGTTCAATGGGATTTTGGCAGCTCTGTTATTGCTCTTAGATTCCTGAACTGAAAAAAAGGAAAAAAAATCAGAACTAAAATCTGGTGTATCTGTTTGCAACAACCAAAGAAACCCTAAAACCCTCTCAGGTTATGTCTTGATAAAGAACTTCCTCTAGTAGTTCCAGAAGGCAGGGCTGTCTCAGCGACCTGGTGACTCTTGACACTAAGGCTGAATTTTCTGCTCAGATATTACTTGCCCTTCTACTTTCTGCTAGTGATACAGGTATTTTTATATATTGACTTCATTGCCTTGAATTGCTGGTATCCTACCTCTATTTCTTAGCTGTTTTATAACAGTCTTCTCAAAAGCCTGGTATGTTATTTTCAGTTTTGTTGAATTGCCCCACTGTTTCATGGAATCCCAACTCTTTTTTTTTTTTTTTTTTTTTTTTTTTTTTTTTTTTTTTTTTTTTTTTTTGTCCCGCTCCCCACTTGGATTGCTTTGTTTGCTTGTACCAAGTGTCTGGCTGGCCCTAACGGCTCTGCCCATGGATCTATACAAAATAAGGAGATGAAAAAACACAAGTAAAAATCAAGACTTGAGCTCTTTCAGAGCAACAACTAGAAAATTGGACGTGGTACACTAGGACATTTAAATTAACAATGGACAGCTTGAAGCCAATGACTGTTATACTCCATTTCAAAAGTGACTATAAGTTAATTAGAAGTTCATTTATAAATTTAACATTCTTGTCCTACCCTTTCAAATATAATTAACCTTCTAATTGTACTAGAATGTGGAAATTTAAGGCTGATTGTAATAAGAATTTGTATATGCTCAGTAAAGGAAATCTCAGACACAGCATCCTGCTGACATTTTTTTTTTCTTTGAAAATTCTTGGGGGTGCATTCTAGTGACTGTTAGTTCTCTTTTGATTGGAAGAATAGAAAAAAACCTCAGAGAATGAGTATGTGTATTGGTGTAACACTTTCTTAGGTGTCTTCTGTGGCATCCTCCCTTGTGAAGTTCTACTGATACCTGATGGGATGCACTTTTCCCAAGGTGGAAAAAAGATTTTACTACAGGGCTCCTTAAACTAGTTTGAAAGGGAGAAAGGGACACAACCAGGCTTGTCAGTGATAAGCAATGGGATAACATATCAAAACTTGGGGAACTGAGTGCTAGTGAGATCCCTAAATCTGTTGCATGAGGTCTTGGCATAGTTATCTGATTAATAACTGGGGAATCATCTCTCCTGTCAGCAGCCTTTGCTGTGAAGGGCACTTGGGAAAAAAAAATTCTGTGACTTGTGTGACAGGCACTAACAAGTTGAGAAAATGCAGATGTTTGCAGTGTATGGCTCAGAAGCAGGTAAAAAAAACTAGTGACTTCAGGACACTGATGCATGAAAGAAAAAAGCACCTTAACAAGTATCCTTTCCCCCCTGAATCCTGCATGCTCACATTTTTGTGTTAGTGGTATCAGTAGAGGTAGTAAGGTACACATTGGCAGGAAGCTGCTGGTATGGCAGTTCTTAGGGAGGTGCAGGGAGTGCTTGGCTATTCTGTGTCACCCTGGAAGCAGTGACATGCACTGGTCTGTTCAGTTCCCTGCTTTTTTTTTACATGCTGGTGTTTGCTGGCAACAGCTAACATTTTCTTTTTGTTTGTTTTTTTGTTAAGAGATTCATGTATTCATGTATTCCTAACATTGGGTCATAATCTACTGGAAAATGTGCTCTACAGTAGTGGCTGATGTCATGGTTCATTAAATCCAATAACAGGAAATCAAAAATTTTAAGAACTTTAGATTCTACCCCCATCAGCTTTTGGATGGTTTCTTGAGAAATGGCCTTCCTGTGCTGGCTGAAGGATGGACAGGTTCTATTAACCAGTAAATGTTTTCCACTTGAGGATGAGCTCTATATCTTGGTAGTTCTCAGAAAATTCTCTCCCTGTGTTAACTGTTGTGTACTTTGCGTATTATATCCCTTGAAGGACAATTCCATAGCCTGTTCTCCAGAAGTTCCTCTACTGAGGATCCTTGTCATGTAATCGTTGCTCCATCTCAGAAAAACCTGAGAGGGGTGGACGTGGGTTGCCTTCTTCAGTAGCTGGCTTATAAAATCAGCAAAGAACTTGGACAGTGGCGCTGTCTACCAGGAGACCCCAGAAGTGGGTTTTTTTTCTCAGCAATGCAAGCTGACTTATTTTCTATCTGTAACTTAGAGCTAAATTGTGTATGGGGACACAATCAGCTGGTCCTTAATGCTAATTGCCCAGTAAGGAATAATTTTCTGTTTCTAAGAAATCAAGATTGCAATATTTTAGGTAGGCTACTTCAGGACAAACCTATTATTTCCTTCAGTCGTATTTCAACTATGCACTGATGTGGTTCTAAAGCTGTTTCAAGATGTTGCCTCCATACAAACAGAAGGGCTATTCTTTAAGACAGACAAAAAACAGTTTTAAAAATTGCCCTCCCCCTTTCTTTAAGGGTCTCTTTTAAGCACATGTCACTCCAGACTAACTTAAGTACAGTAATTTCACAACTATAAGGTGCACTGGATTATAAGGCGCACTTCTGGGTTTTGATCAAAATTTTAGTCAAAAGAGTGTGCCTATAGGTGTGAAATTACTGTAGTTGCTGTAGAAGTGTTGCTTAGTAGACAGTGAACCCACAGCAACATTTAGGGAATGTGCCACCTGACCCATATGGAATCTGTGCTCTGACCTTGGTGCTGTGGGATCACGTAAAGTGAAATTCTGAAAGAGCTGCAGCTTGTTCCACTGCAGCATGGGCTTGTGGCCGCTGGGTCACATCATATTGTTTGGACCTGCCATATGGGAACCTGATTTATCCAGGTGGTTTTAGCCATCTGTCTTCTGACATAATGAAAGATCATTGCAGACTCTGTGCAGCTCCCAAACCCCACCTCTAGATGTGTCATAACTTCACAGACACAAAGCCTTTAGCCTGTAAGAGATCAAACGCACTTTATGCTGTATCCCAGAAACTGAGATGTGCTCCCCAGTGAAAAACCTGCTGGTGGTCATTAGATCATGGGCTTATATATCCATAATTAAATTCTGGTGTATAGGAAAATAGGAGCAACAGGAGCTACAGCAGCCTCCTGTTTGGAAGGAATATCATGAAGTGTGCTAAGTCCTTATTTTGTTTTCTTGTCATTATAATCAACTAAGCAAATTATTTAAGGTGTTTTTAAAGCATAAAAATACACAGAGAAATTGATTTAGGTACTTAAAATATTTATACAAATAATGACCACTCCATCAGTCACCCTGAAAATGGTGCCGATGATTGTTCAAGGTCTGCAATACTTGAAACTCTCTGGCACCCTGAGGAGGGCAGGGAAAGATGCCATTTGTTTCTCTATGCAGGTAAAGAAAATTTTGCATCGACTTGTGTGTATGTAGGAAAGGAAGTAGTGTCTTTGACTTAGGAAAGCAAGTTTTTTTGTTTTTTTTAAACAAAAAAAGCAACTTCTTTCTTAAGCTCAGTAAGTCAGGCACATCTCTTGAATTTTCATAATGAGGAATCAAAATAATCAATATGCAAGACAATGTGAGTGAGTCTATTAATTCCTAATCTTCTGGGGAAGGAATTTGATGTGTACAGAGAAATCTGCAGGAGTATATTTGGAAACAGTGCCCTATGGTGTAAAGCTGTGGTCACAGAAATGCTTTATCGACTTTTTTGTCACTCACCGAGTCAACTCCCCCATTACCTGTGGTATGGGAAGGTGTGGGCAGCCTGAGACTCTCTGAGCAGTTTCTGGTGTATCGGACAAGCAGTGGACTTCAGCAATCCCTGGACAAGCTGCCCTGAGGGTTCCAATTACAGCCATTCTTTCAGGGGCTGCTTTCTATCTGTTAATAGAAATCTGTCCTTCAGGATGCATCTGTGCTTGGAATTGTGCTGCTTTTGGTGCTAATAGCAAAAAATGGTCTCATCCTTCAGAGCAAGTACCTGGGGTTCACTTCTGTAATCTCTGAAGATACCTGGGGCTCTTCACATTTCTGTGGGGCCCCACATTTCTCTAAGAAAAAGTGTAGTTTCCCTGATAAAGTAGCATCATTGAAGTGGATTCTATAGTCTTAAGGCTGTGTGCATTGCTCTTCTAGTATGCTGTTCTGGCACTTTTAGGGAAGCTGGTTGCTTTTTCTGGGTAGTCTAGAGACCTTTCTTCAGTGTGACAGCAGACTTATGAATTTAACACTCTATTACTGCATTATATTGAGGACTCATGTGGTGAAGTTCTATTGTTAAGTAAACTACAAGGGTTTTTTTAAGCAACTGAAAATTTGACTTTGAAAAATCCTGTATAACATCCAGCAACAGTACTTTTTTGCAGTACAATAAGTTTTTTGAGGCACCATAGCCCTGTCAAACTGCTAATACTCAAGGCTAAGAATGAATTTTTTGTTTAACAACATATCCATGCTTTGCTACCTAGAGAGGAAAAAGGAAGCTTGATTTCAATAAGTAAACAGGTTATTTCCATCTTAAAACAAGCGCTCATAACACTTTTAGTCAAAATTACTATGTGTTTATGCTTATTTTTGACTAAATACAAACTCCGGCACAAAAATGTTGCTGTGGTACTTTTTATCATCTCTCTCTCACGAGCCTCCTTCCCAGGTTTTGGCTAGATTTTTTGACTCATCCAGAAAACAGGCTGGATAAGCAAAGTGAGGCAAGTTACAACATGAGATGGTGAAAATGGTGAACTTTATTTCAAGGACACCAGGCTTGGAGCCAGGTATTGATCTGTATGAGTTTCCTTTTTCTACTCCCATAAGTTGCATCAACTGGCAGGATAGAAGAAAACACAACTTGTGCTCTGGATGCCTCAACCAGCCATCCCAAGGCCTTGAGGTTGCTCCTAATTGCCCTTATTGTTCTTGTTGGAGGGGGGGGCAGGGGAGCACACTTCTGCTGTCTGGTGGCTCTATTGGGGCCTCTGTCCCTCTCAGAAGGGAGTCACCGATGACAACTCCTCCTTCTCTTTGTGAGGTGGTCATGATCATGGAGGTAGAACTGCCTCGCCCTAGGCAATTCCTCCAGCCTTCATGATGGATCTTCACGTCTGCTGTGTTTGCCTGGTCCCCAAGTGCCCTGTTGGTCAGGGCACCTGGATGGATGGGGTAAACTGGCAGCTATTTGCCCATCCCCCTCCCCAGCAGAAACCTGTTTGCATTCCCCTTGGAATGCAACCACTGCTGCCTTATGGTGAGAGGGCATCCCTGGCTGATGCTTTTGTCTTGGGGATAGTTGACTGGGGGAGGCACATTCTGGCTCCTCAGCCTTTCCAGTGCCTGCCTCAGCTCTGCCACCAGGCTGGGCAGATTGTCCCCCTGGACAGCTGTGTCTCTGCTGACCTCTGACACCAGTGACAGGCTCTGGCCCTGGCTGCAGCCTGGGGCTGGGGCAGCTGCATCTTTGCCTGGGGCACCATATCCTTCCCAGTGAGAGCATAGGATGGATCTCCTGCTTGCCCTGCTCTGCCAGGGCTGCTTTTGTATCTCAGTGGGTGGCCACCATCACTCCTGTATTCAGTGTTATTGTAAAAGGTGATGGATATCCAGTGTCAGAGTTTGGCTTGTGACTTCCAAATATTAGGCTGGAGCAATTCTTGATCCTGCACTGTCAGTTTTAATCTTTGATGGTGAAAAACTTTTGAAAGTATGTCCCTAATGGAAGTAATGGTCACTGTGTAAAAATAAAAGCAGATTGCTATATTGGGAGGTAAAAAAATAGAGTTGTACTTGTCCTTGTCTTTTACACTTTGCCGTTTGGAATTGCAAAGATGTTGTTTGCCAATAATCTGGCTGACAGTCACCTTTTAAAGGTTATTGCTTCCCAATAGCCGGCAGAAAGCCCGATCAGGAAGGAGAAATATATGTTTCCTTCTTAATTTGCAAGGACATCTGCCAAATTTTCAGCTTTAGAGAAGAAAATTGAGAAAAGGAGTGGATGGGAACAAGGACTAAGTAGCAGACATTCAAATATCAGGCAAGGTTTTGAAGAAGGAAAAAAGGATGGATACTTTGAGATGCTGAGAAGATAAGGTATCTTTGACCCTTCATTAGCCTATCAGGGTGTTGACAAGTGTTTTGTCTGTGTCAGGAGCTTTCATTATGTTTTCCCTTTCATCTTTCTAGGTACTGATAAATACCATTAAAATACTTTCTGCTCTGTGCCACTGTATGTGTGATTATGGTGACAGCATGTCAGCCTGTGTGACAGGTCAAGGAGTAATAGACTGCTGAAAATTATATGTATTACTGTAGCAAAATCAACCTTTTCTGTGTGACAGCACAGCACCCTGTTACCTCTTCCAACCTCCCTGAATTAGGGTAGTATGTTTTCTAATGTGCACTAAACTTTATTGGTTACCTACTCCATAGAAGGGCCATGTGGAATGGAGTTATTACTGCTCCAAGCATGGGAATAAAGCCTTGTAATAGTGCATCCTCCTGTCCCAGTTAGAGAAGAAAACTGCATTATGCAGGAAAAGTCTTAAATGTCTTAAATGCATCCAAAGTGATGCATCACAGCACATCACAATTTGGATACTGAGTTGTGAAAGCAGTGCTGCAAGCTCAATTTGGGCTAATTTCTCCAATACTTGGAGATTTTTCTTTTTTTTCTAATTTAATATTTGAACCAGTTCATTGCAAGTTTTTGCAACTCTCCCAGTCCATATAATGTCTGGAACTTTGAAGTGTTTGTATTGGTGTTGTAGGCAAGGGTGTTGACTTGATCCTTTTAAAATTATTTTTGTTGTGGGTAAAAAGTGCAATCTAGTTCTGCTCTGGTTAATGAGAGCTTGTTTCTGATTTGAGTGACCAAAACTGTGAAAGCCAATTTTAATACTCAGGTTTGCATTTCTTGCATTTAAGAAAATCTTCACCTGTTAATGTTTTTGTTTCTGACCCAGTTTTGTTCTGCTTTTCTTTGCTGCTAGGAATTAAAGAAGGAAAAGCTACCTGTCTTCAGAAAGAAAATTATCTAAGACCAAAGGTTTGTTGTTTTGGTTTTTTTTGGTCAGTAAGACAACCCCGGGAAAGAGATTTCCATGGTGGAGGACTCAGAAATTTTTGGTGGCACTTTAAATTGCAAAAATATTTGAAAGACACATGATCATTCAGTTAGCTAGGTGCTAACTGTTCTTGGGAGGAAATGAAGTTACTTGATCCAATGGAGGCTTTAAATGTAATACAGGGCTTCTTCAACAATGGCCCTGATTATAACGGGTATGGCCTTTACCTGTTAATAAGCATGTCATGGCCAAAGTGCTCTGGTAAGAAGGATCTCTATTTAAAAGAAAAAAAATTGTTTTATTTTTCAAGGTTATTTGTAGTACTGATTGTATTTTGGAGTTCGTTTATTTTCTTTACTAGGCTCTTCCAAGCACAACTGCTTGATTCCAATGCATATTCTGATTAATTAGATAAGGTCTATTGTTTCTGTATCTGGCTAGCTATTGCTTCAGAGAGGCAAGAACATCTTATCCTTCTGCACACATGATAATTTTGCAAACTAAGGAAGTTGAAGAATGCTACCTTATGAATCCTGACTGACTTGTACTAGGATGAAAGTAAATTTTGCTTTTTAGTTATTTTTCTAAGACCATTCTAGGAATAGTTTCTCACAATTGATTGAGCTTAAGCAGTTCTAGGAGGATAAATTCAACTTCTATTTTCACCTGTTTGTTCCCAGATCAAATAAACACCCTTATTGCTACCTCAGCAGATCTTGCTTACAGATTTCCCAGCAAGCTCAATGCATGTAAGAGCATAGGACTGATTTGCAGAAACACAGTTGAATGTTGGACACTTCAGTGAAATAAGACAACTTAATTTTATAAACAATGGACACGTGGCATGAGTCTTTCTTCTTGTTCAGACTTGTTAAAAATGGATTTATTTTGCTGAAACTTTCTAAGGTCAGGTAAGAAGGATAGTTCAGGCAACATGGAGGAAAACAAAGCTGTACAATGAGATTGTGATATGTGGAAGAGGGTTGTGCCAATTAAAAGATGCACCAAAAACTAGTGTGGATTACAAAGAAGCCTTAATTGTAAAACATGTAGTTCAGAGATGGTTTTCTAAACTGGTAATTTGTCAAGGTTACAACCACGAGACAATAGGGTAGCCACACATATAATAATTTAAAATAACTTAATTATGACAGTCAAACCTATCAAGAGAATAAAGGCAGTACCATGCCAAGCAGTTTAAATAGATCCCCCTATCTCATGTCCAGGAAGGGCAGTTGTCTGACTTAGAGTACAGTAATTTCACACTCATAAGCTGCACCTGGTTATAAGCTGCACTTCTGGGTAGCCAGGAAGACCACGGAATTTGTCCATAAATAAGCTGCACTGGGTAATAAGCCGCATTTTTTTTAAAGCGAGGATCCATGTGCAACAAAGTAAGGAGTTGGTAACAAAATTGCTTGATCACAGGGTTTGCTATCAGGTGCACAATTTGCAAACAGTTTTCACAGACCAACGAAGCCTTTAAACGCAGTCCCAGGCGCTGTGGGCCTGCACCCCAGCACTCCTGCCCCCTGCGCTGGCTGCCGCGGCTCCCTGCGCCACTCAAAAGCAGTGGCTCGGTGGGCCGGCAAAGTGGAAAATTGACAAAAAGCAGCAGCAGAGCATGAAGCTGGCACAGAGCAAAGCTGGAAAAAAGGGGTGGCAAAAAGGCGGCTCCCTCCCCAGCCAGCTCACACTTCTGGGTTGGCATTTGCCGGAATTTGTCCATAAATAAGCTGCATTGGGTGATTAGCTGCACTTCTGGGAGCAGCTCGATTCTTCAGTGAAATAGGTGCGGCTTATCAGTGTGAAATTACTGCAATCCAACCACAATACAAGCTTAGCACCTCTTGGAAACCAATTTGTGCATCCCTTATAGCCATTATTTGTGTTTGTGGGGTGGGGTTTTTTTTACTGTTACACATCTCTGCCAACAAGTCTTAAGATACTTTTAAACATGGTCTAAGAATTCATGTCTAAATTAATGTCTAAAAAAAAGTCATAATACAGGTATGAAGTACTGAACACTGATTCTCCTGGGATGAAGACAGGATGTTAATGGAGGCATAGGAAACTTAAAATGAAAAAGGAAACTCCTGGAGCTCTTAATGGTATAGATGTAAATAACATATTTCCTGAAATGCGCTCAGATCAGCTCAAAAAAAGGTATTTTAACTATGCACTCAATTCTCAATTGTGTGAGTTTGGGTTTTTTACTTAAGTTAATGGGTTTAATTTCAAAGAAAGCTTGATATCAGGAAGGAGTCTGAGAGGTATTAGTATCTTCAGTAGGACAGTTAAAATGAGGACATGATTGATGAAGGAACTTAAGGTCATTATTAAGTTTTTTTGCTGTGAAAAAAACCCACAGCAAAGATCCAAATTCCAACATGCAATCTTTCCATCTGGGAAATCGGAAGTACTCCAGCAGTGCCATGGCACTGCAAAGGGATCTCGAGAACAAACTGCTTTCTGATTAGCTTCTATGCCTTGAGGGCTTAACCCATTTTATATCTGGCAAGGCCAAGGACTCAGAGACAGCTCCTGGAAGAGGCTGTCCTTGACTTCAGCAGCAACTTCACTTCATACAATGCTTAAACTGGTTGTCTTTAACAGACTTCTTCAGTAAGAGTTGTGTTTCAGAGTCAGCCAGGAGGTATTCTACAGGCAGTGTTAGCCCCTAAGCAAGGTGGTAATTCAAGTGCACATCCTTATGGGTTTTTATACGAGTAGAGAGAGGCTATTGCATTGTTTGGATGAGATGTTAAATATAAACCAATTTTCAATGCCAGAAGCTACTGTTCCCTTAGAGAAGTGTGCTGCATGAGAAAGCCAAGGATAAAACTCTAATTATGTGTGACATGGCTTCAGTTACCCACAATATACTTTGAGGATTAAAATGCCAAGGTTGGGGCTACAAATCTGGGACCCCAAACGTTTAAATATTTTCACTGATTTTAACCTGCAAAACAATTACAGAAAATCTCAGCAGTACCAGGAGTCTACCAAAAAAAAAAAAAAGTAGTGTTTTTTCTGCTATTGTGCTGACAAAAGTGATACTATTTAGTTTGTCATTGAAAATTTTATTTTGCCACCATGTGAGTCTGAGGGGAAAGAGAAGAAGAAACCTCTTCATTGCATTTAAAAGGCCTGTAAGTTAGTTAAATCAGCAATAACTGTAAGTTACCCACAAATATTCTATGAACGGCTTTTTTTTTTCAGAAGGTCTGCAAGCATTAAAACTATTAATGTCTAACTTGTCTTTTGAACAGAAGGATAAATAGTTGAAGTACCTAATATTTTTATTGTGTTTTACTGAAGGAGTTTGCTACTGGTTGCAGGAAATAAATACTTCACTCATCTACCTAATGACATTTCAGAAAATATTTTGTAAGGCCTTCATCATTAGTGCCACTTCCATGGCTTTTTCTTACACTCTGGTGATAAGACGTGGAGAAAGTAGTAACAGCATTGTGATACTGTCATCACACCTGAATTCACATTGATGAGCCTGGATAGCCAAGCAGAACTAATTTAGGAAGGAGGATGTCCCAATCTGAGCTTGGATGATTTCTTGGTTTATGTAAATTAAAATTCATGGAAATATATCTGAAGTTCTATTTCTTATGCAGTGCTGCATCAAGTTTATTCCAAACTTGTGCTCATGAAGGCCTGTTTTCAATAGATGTGCTTTTGTGTGTGTACTTCAAGCAGAGGCCAAAGCAGGGAAGTTTTTGGTGAACCATTCGTTCATTGAAAGAACTGACACACTTAGCTACTGTGTCTGTTTTGTTACTAACTATGGTACAAATGCTGTCTGAGAAGGACTGGTTTTAGCAAGCTCAGATTTTGCAATGCTAATTCATGCAGTTTTCATGTTCTTCTAATGTGAAATTAAACTTATGCTTTTCCTCTAACAAAATAACTTTTTTCTATAAACAGAATGCAGACAGCTCTATGGGAAAAGAGAACTGGACCATTTTGTGTGGCCTCAAGGAGATGAGGATTTTGTCCTATTTCTTTTTGTGTAAAACATCCTGTTCACCAGCACAATTCAACCAGAGCAGAAACTCTCACCACAAGGACTCTATAGGTGGTCTAAGAATACCGACAAGAATTTGGTTTCTGCCTTGTCATACAAGAATGAACCTACATTTAGCAGCGATTGTTGGTAACTGCTGCTTTGCCAAGGACTTGAGCTCCTTTTGCGGATCACAGTAATTGGGAAGTGCTTACCCTGGTGAAAATGGGCAACCAGAGCTGTGAGGCTTTACCAGCACGCTTCTTCTTTGTTGCCCATATAACTCTTACTGGTGTTCTCAGTGTGTATTTGAGCAAATGACAGCAAGACAGAATGCAGATGTTATGTTGGGTTTGGTGCCTGGGCCCCTGAGAGAGAGACACAGGCCCTCCATGATTCTTGCAACAAAAAAAGCCCTTTATTCTTTTAAACAGCTTCTTTTATAA
>VRYO01001865.1:7583550-7614995 GCA_009812075.1 Sialia sialis
AAAAAAAATAAAAAATGTGGCTTATTTTAAGGTGCGGCTTATAATTGTGAAATTACTGTTCTTATAAACAGATCAGTTATAGGTGTTTCAGAAAAAGAATAATTTCAGCTTCAGTGTGACAATACAAATGTGGATGGGGATGCACATGTGTGCACTTATACACAAACTAAAGAAAACTGCCCAAATATTTGTCTGTAGTCTTCTCGAAAATATATCTAGTTTCTTCTGGGCCAAGTCAGACAACTGACTTCTTAAAAACTTTGGATTTTAAGTATGCATCATAAAATCAAAGATTTTGTTTAGTGTAAGTTGGATGCTAAGTTAAATGAGAGGGAATTAAAGACATAAACCCAGATAATTTCACTAATAAGGTATTAGCTAAGCTCCTCCACAAGCCCTTATGAATTCTTTACATACAAGCTTGAAAACTTTTAAAGTGTAACATTGTAATGCTGGATAGAAATGTATGATTTAAGGTATTTCAAATTTATTAGTATAACTTAATCACTAAGGAAATACTCCAGAGTCCATAAAGTATTGAATGTAGTCAAATAAAGTAACTTTTAATTGCAAAGAATTATTGGGAATGTGAGCCTCTGTTCTAGTAGAACTTGAGATATATAAAGACATTCTGTCAGCCTAACACAAATAAAATTTCATTAATTGACGAGCATCATATATTTGTGGAATATCTGTCTGGAAAATAGTTCTAGATGATTTGTATAAAATGAGATTTATCTTAAATTAAACCCTCATTAATCAATCATTCTCATAAAAGTATGTGCTTGGCTTTGAATATTTGCAAGAAGCAGTCAAATGTTGTTCTCTGAAGTGCTTTAATTTTACTTAAGATGAAACATTTAACTTCTAACTTACTTAATTTAAAAAGACATTTTGCAGAAACCTGTGATGATCTGTCAGTCAATCCTAATCCTGATATGTGACAGAACAGACACTTTTCTGCTCTGATAGCATATAATAATCATGAAGAGTTCAGGAAAAGACTGAATTGTTAATTTGTCTTAATGTGTTAACATGGCAGTTAAAAGAAGAAATTTGAGAAAGAAATGTCGTAAAAGGAGAAAATAAATTGTTGCATATGAAATATCATCTAAAATGAATTCATCTATTAAACAACTTTTCAGAGATAGGATGATTAATTTTTTTAAACAATTGTCCCATCCTTTTATTTTTCTTCTACTGAAGACTGAGACTGTGCTAAGAGCCTTCAATGGACCACTGTCAGCAACTGGCTCAAAAACACTGGAAATTTTCAATGAGGCTATTGGAAGGAGACCTGTAAGGAAGCCGCGGTTTTGAGAATGCAAATTGATTTTCCCCATCCTCTTCCCCACTTTAACTAAAATAACCACAAATACTGTGTGGGTTTTAAGGACAAAGTAAACACAGGACGAGTTACTCCAGTTCCATCTTCATATTTGCTTACTGGCAACTTCTTCCTCTGTTAGCAGCTAACAGACTAACAAGGGACATCAGGTTTGGGCTTTTTCCCATTTTATGGACAGGATTTTTTCTTCCTACTGAAAAAAAGATTCTGCCCCTTCACTCTATCGGAAAGCATTTGTGGTCGTTGGTAGTTTTTTTGCTTGTTTTGGTTAGGTGTTTTGTGGTGGGTTGGTTTGGTTGATTTTCAGTCTTTTGGTTTTGTATTTTCAGCTTTGCTTCTTTGCTCAGCAAAGTTTTGGGAGTCCGGGTAATCCTCATGGGCTTGTTGTCAACCTGTGGTCTTCAAACAAATGCCAGGCAATGTCAAAGATGTAAAGTCCCAACACTTGAACCTGTGTAAGGACTTTAATGGTAGCAACCATAGAACACCAACAATGCAAGAGATCAGCAACAGGAATGAGCAATGAGGCTCTTGTCTGTTTTTCTTCTAGTTTTAGATCTTGTTAAGTCATAGCCTCTCAGTTGTGGTCACTCATCACAAAATGACAGATTTTTAGCCCTTGCATGTATAATTTTGTGCATTTTTCTGTTAGTTGTGACATTTCATCTCTGTATATTCACTCTGATTCAAGTAAGAATTTATCCAGTTACGTGGGTTAAATTCAGATCAAGATGCTGTGACATACTGTTGGAAGATGATTGATTGCTTCCCTTTCACTTCCTGCTGTCTGTGCGATGAAAAAATTTTGCTTACAGAACAAATTCCTGAACTCGTTCTGACACCAGGAGTACGCCTACAATGAATCTGAACTGACCTATTCTACATTTGGTGAAAATCCCAGGTCAATCACCTTTTATGGGTTACTTCTCACCCTCCCAAACATACATATGTATATATACATTTATACACGTGTATGTATACTTATATATATATAAATTTTTGTATGCAGATTTCACCATCACTACCACTGCTGATTTTATAATATAGCCTCTGGTTTATAATTAATGCCACATTTACCTTAGATTCCAACCAGACTGTTTTTCTTTTTCCTTATTACTTTCTTTTGTTAAATCCTGAGTTATTCAGGAAATAGTCAAATATTATCTCTAATCCAGTTGTTTTTATTAGCTCACACGTACTTCTTTCATCTGAGGTGATAGCATCCAAAGCTTGCCTTCTCATCCTGTTGTGGATATGCATGCTTACACACATGCTTACTCACTCTTAAAACTTGGAGGGGATGACAAATCTTTTGTTACTATATCCATTCATGCAGAAAAAAATAATGTGGACCATTGATGTTAGTGCCACTTCATTGCTGACTTCCTACTGTTTGTAGTTGTTAGAGTTGTCCTTTGAATGGGTTTTTGAGGCTTTTTTCCCCAAGTTCAGGAAGTAGATATATGTATGTAAATCTCATGTCATCTAGAGGTGTAAACTATCCAGGTGTAAACTGACTTCAGTAATACTATGAAAGTTTGTATGCATGAACCATGAGAGTTTTAAAAAGTAGGGAAGGGTGTAAAGGAAGTCAAGACTTTGTGCTAAATTGCTAAATGGCCTTTTTCAGAATTATCTTAGAGGCACAGAGACAGAGAAGAAAATATACTCAGAAGAAAATTATATCAGTAAAACTATACAAAAATAGCATAGGAAACGTATTACACTCAGCTGGTATTACACACACATGTTATGGCCCAGAATTCCATAACTTGGCATAACAGATAGCTTCATACAGCAAGATATTTCTATCCTCAAAAAAAAACAACAGTATTTTAAGTTCACAAATGTGTCATCTTAACAAGAGAAATTAATTAAAAATATAAACAAATTAACTATCATGGGATTTAGAATTTCCAAAGAAAATTGTAATGATTCCTTAGAGATATATCAGAGATTGTGATGGAACAAATAAAGGTTATGTTCTTAATGATTCAAAGTATAAATCAATTTCAAACCATGATACAGTTCTTGTTCATATGAGTGGTTAAAAACAATACTCTAAAACTCAAGCTAAAAATGGAGGAAAATAGTATTCTAATAGAAAAATGGTTTTGTAAAATGTTTGTCTTAGCACCCCTCTTAAAACCAGATTTCTTCAGTTCAAGGAGAGTTTCCTATAACTGCATGTTTTTCTACTCACATCAGATCCAACACGACCAATTTTATGCTGTGATCTTGTTTGGAATTGCACTTTCCAGTTTACCTTCTTAACTGGCAAAATAGGACTTTCCAAAAATCACAATAGAAAAGGCAACATACTGCTTATCCTTGGGTGAGTCAAACAGCTGCAAGGCACTTTGAAACCTCCTGTATGATTTGAAATTTCCCTGTATTAAAATGGTTTAACAAGGGGATGAGGAATTGATGATATACCTGTATTTTGCCAAAAGACATGTGCAGAAAATAACCTTTTATTCCCAGTCTACAAAAGGTATCTCAGAAACACTTAGAACCCTGCTAAATGATATTTTCCTTTTGAAATCCTTTTATTTTATGGCTGAATCCAGATATAACTATTGATAGACTATTGTATTGTGCAGCACAAAATATAAGTAATTTTAGACTATTTATGTCAGTATATAATGCTGCTCATGTTGAAGTGTAATAAAAAAAGCCTAGATATTTACATGGAATTTATTTTAATAAATATATTATTGAGTAACACATATTTTCACCTTATTACTCTCATGGTGAGCTGAAACTATATTGGCAGCACAGTTTAGCATTTATAATATGCAGC
Source organism: Sialia sialis (assembly GCA_009812075.1). Lineage (NCBI taxonomy): Eukaryota > Metazoa > Chordata > Aves > Passeriformes > Turdidae > Sialia > Sialia sialis. Next base: position 7,587,702 of record VRYO01001865.1, read on the forward strand.
TTTCTGAAATTAATCACTTTTATCTGTATATTCTTAAACAGCTTTGGTCAGGGTGGGGGCGTGGGTGCCATTCATCATTCTGAAATACTGTGTTGTTCTCCTGGGCACTGTTCAACCATGATGTACATGGCATGCCTTTTAAACAATTATCTCCCGGTCTTAGAGACAAAAGGAGGCTGTACCATCCAAATCACAGTAATTTCACACTTATAAGCTGCACCTGAATGTTCAAGCTGACCCCAAAAGTGTGGCTGTTCACCCAGTGAGGCTTATATATGGACAAATTCCAGTGAAATGCCAACCTGGAAGTGCAAGGCGGGCCTGAGGTGGGGCGGAGCCGGAGCTGCCGCTGCGGGGTCAGGGCCCAGCCCCTCTTGGAGCCACTGCCCCAGGGGGCGGGGCCAGCCGGAGCTGGATCCTCGCTGGACCAAAGAAAAAATAAAAAATAAAGCGGCTTATTCCCCGGTGCGGCTTATGAGAGTGAAATTACTGTAGGTTCTTTTATAGCTGTTACTCCAGAACACAAAGTTGGAGTTTTGACTGGGCACATGTGTAAGTACCTGATGCTGAAATTCCTGTGGCTTAGTGAGCTGTTTGCTGTGCTGTCACTGCCCAGGCCAGCCCAACTTCCAAACTGAGCTTTTCTCACCGCAAAAGAGGTGCTGGCAGAGGTATCCTTGCCATCTAGAGTGGTGGGAAGTTGTTGACCTCAGGTGTCCACCCACAGCTCCCTCTAGGGTGCTAAGAAGGTGTCCACTGGGGCTTGGGAGAAAGGTACCAGTCAATGTAATTCCTAGCTGGCACAGCAAAGAAAGTGACCGTGCTTTAATTTTATGATGTAGGTTTGATTCACAACAAATTGACAAAGCTCAGGAGAATTCTTTTTGCATTATTGGTACTGTTTTTTCCCCCATTTCTCTTCCCCTTATGCAGCACCAGGGAATGATAAGGGTTATATAATTAGAGTAAGTGGGCTGGTATCTCCTTAGTAGCTTCTGTCTTGTTTCAGAAGCCTACCACAGTAGTGATAGGCAGGGTGGCTTTGTTTGCCTTCTGTCTACCAGAAATCACTTGCTCCAGCATGTCCAAATGGTCTCTTCACAAAATCCATGCTCAAGAGCAAAAACAGACCAAGTTATTTGTGACTCTACAGAGGCTGCTAAGCATGATCATACTGCTGTAGCAGTACTCCTGGCTTCACAAAACAAAGCTGTTGCCAGAAACATTCAAAAGTAAGCATCAATTTACTGCTAACAGGAAATAAGTAACTCTTGGCATACAACAGTGTTGTTGGATTTTAAGATCTTGGTTAAAATTTCCGGGCTTAGCACCAGTGAGAGATCTGTGCCCATTAAATACCAACATTTTGGTCCTGTCTTCTCTGAATAAAAAAGATGCATGTGGTAGCAACAATGCTCTGTAGGTGAGTGAGGGTGGGGGAAGGAATAATATTCTGGTGCAAAACTTAAAAGTGAACTGAAATTACAAGTGCCCCATGTAGGGGATTTAGCTTTTTTCCTGTTGAACAAGCAACTACTCATGCAGAAGACAGAGTCTGCTTCTCCTGAAGTCACAGTAGTGCCAGTGAATTTACTAGCATGAAAACTAAGAAAGAGTAGCCAAAGTACAGCTAGCCTAGTGTAAATCTGAGTTTGCAGTGAGGTGGATGACAGATCTTTGCCACAAGATCAAATGTTGATCAAATTATTTACTTTGTAATTACAGTAATTTCATGACTATAGGGTGCACCCTTTTGACTAAAATTTTGATCGAAACCCAGAAGTGCACCTTATAATCCGATGCGCCTTACACATGGACAAAGTTCGGAAATTTGCCAACCCAGAAGTGCGAGCCGCGGTGAGCCGCAGCAGCCGTGGAGCCCCGCCGACCCCGCCATCCCTCGCACCACCCGCTGCATCCCAGCCCACGCCCAGGGCCGTGTGGCATTGTGGACATGCCAAGGCCCCGCAGCCCTGCCCACTGTGGGTCCGCCAGGCTCGCAGTCCCTGGCATGGCACCGCGCTCACACCACGCACACGACATGGTCGTGGACACCGGCGGGCCCAGGCTCTGCGCTTCCACCCGGCACTGTGCGGTGCCTGGGGCAGGGGCTGGGTGGTGGCACCTCTGCCCATAGGGCCCCTCCGGGCAGCTCCACCGAGCTCCAGGCAGCCCCGCAGGTGCGGAGAGTGCGTGGTGCTCCTCCTGTGGGTCCACCCGAGATGGCGGCTCTTTGGCCCTGATGCCCCAGAGAGGTCCGCTGCCTCGCCTCCTGCATTGCCCGCCCCGCTGCACCCCGCCTCTCCCTCGCCTCTCCCGTGCAGCTGCCCCCGCCCGCGGCTCCCCCATGCCCCACACTCACCATGCGGAGCAGCCCCACGGCCCCACCAGGTGTGCCTGCCCTATCCTGGGGTCTCCATGGTGGCGGCCATGCCGCCCGCTCAGCTCGGCTCCACGGCTGCTGAGAAAGTGCGTCTTATACGCCAGTACATCTTATATATGGACAAAGTTTGGAAATTTGCGGTTGACTCGGAAGTGCACCTTATAATCTGGTGTGCCTTATAGTTTTGGAATTACTGTACTCTAAGCATCAGAATTTAAATTTTTTCCCAATGAATTTATTATGAAGCTTTAACCCACAGAGAGCAAAATTTTTCCAAGTGAAGGGCTTTACTAATAGATGTGTAACATGTCTGCAAGCACTTCTCCTTGCTATTCAGATCTTCACATAAAATTAGCTATATTCAATTGTATGGTCAGATTTTGGCATCAAATATAGGGGATTTTTAAAAAGTCCCCTGTATTTTCCTGTGAGACTTAAAAGGACCAGAATCTTTCAACATAAAAGGAAAACAAAAAAGTAACAAACAAACAAACCCACTCCCCCCCCCCCCCCCCCCCCCCCCCCCCCCCCCCCCCCCCCCAAAAAAAAAGGAAAAAATTCCTTGGTTTTGATACATGGGCATTCCAAATCTGCAATTAAGATTTGATTACTGGACTGGAGGCTGAAGCAGTTGTGAAAAATCTGAGCTCTTTTGAAGTGTCACAGACCTAACAGTTGGTATGGTAGACAGCCTATATGGAAAATCTGGAAGGCATCTGACAGCACATCACATAAACTAGAGCTGCAAAACTGTGAATCAATAATATTCATATAGTTTACAATGCCTTCATGTAAAGCAAGTCGATACTGTTCTGAGACTGTGAATAAGACATATTCGTAAACAATCAGTACAATAAAACTGTATTTAAACATTTTTGCTGCTTCCATCCAGGTCAGAAAGTGCTGATAATGGCTACAGTACAGATTGCACCCATGAACTTTTATTAAACTCTCAAGTAGCTGTTTTGGCCTCTATTTTGCTTTGATCTTGTGAGCATTAGATCAAGACCTGTGACTTCAACTCTGTTTTATTTTTTTTTCCTCTGAATTTTTTTCCCTCTTAGTAGCTTGATGAAGTCAGTGCCATCTTTCTTGACTCATATTACAGTAATTTCATGATTATAAGCCACACCTGAATATAAGCCGCACTTCTGGGTAGCTGGGAAGACCACGGGATTTGTCCATATATAAGCCGCACCCGAATATAAGCCGTGCCTTTTTTTTTTTTTTTTTTTAAACTCCACATGGCAGAGGGGGCTAGGCGCTCCAGCCTGGCCCCACACAGCCCGGCTTCCCAGTGGCAGGGGCCGGCCCACCCTTGCGCAGCCCCCGTTCCTGGCGGTCCCAAGGTCCTGGCACCTCCCAGCGGCACAGCGGCTGGCCCGCACATTTCCAGCACCCGTTCCAGGCTGTCCCACACTCCCGGCAGCTCCCAGTGGCACAGGGGCTGGCCCACCCACTTGCCACTCTGCTTGGCCGGCTCTCACTTCCGGATTGGCATTTCACTGGGATTTGTCCATAGATAAGCCGCACCTGAATATAAGCCGCACCACTGGGGTAGGCTGGATTCTTCAGTGAAAAAGGTACGGCTTATATTCGTGAAATTACTGTACTACTTCTGGTGTTGAGAGTTATTCACCATTATCTGTATTGCAGATCTCTGAATGTGATCTATACAATTTGCCTATTGCTTACCTTGAAAGTCCAAAAAAAAAAAGAGCTGAAGAAAATTTGTCTTTAAGAGAATCTCTTTAAGGTTTCTTATTTGTCAGTCAGTGAAAATAGAAAAACACAATTTACATTGTATGGGTTGGGAGAATTCACCAGATTTCTGGCAGAAGCAGCAAGAACTGGGGCAGGTAGAAGATACGGTGTGAGGTACAGGGTGGGAACAAGTTTGGAAATGGTAGTGGAGCTTTGGCATCAGTGTCTGCTCTTGTTCTCCTGGGTTATGCAAACCCTTTCAATTTATGCATGAATGAAAAGGAAGAGGCAGTGGAGTGGCAACACAGAAGTGAGGACCTCACCAGAAGTTCCATCCCTCTGCCTGCACCCAGATCCATTTGCAGCAGGAGCACCAGCCCATATTAAATCTTTAGGATTAGGAAGAAGCCATCCCCTAGTTTGGGTACACCCTGCAACAGTTCGTGTCTCACAGGTGGTAGAAGTGCTGTTGAAACACCGTGGGGGTCAGGCTGAGGGAAGAATCCAGAAGTGTGATGTTACTTGTGCCAAAATCAGCATTTTAACTGTTGATATCACTCCTCAGTAGGGAAAAGAAGGGGAGACAAAAGTTAGTGTGTTCCCTTTGACATTGATAAAAAGCTCTAGAAGGAATAACATACAGAGAATTGCAATACAGTTGCATTATTGATAATTCTTTGATCAATGATCAATTTTTATAGCATACTATTTCTTTTTGAATCCAATATTTGATGCTACACTATCTGAAAAAGCCTCACCCTCAATTATTCCTCTTCTTTTTTTTTCCAGTGCTGAACTGGTTCTCTGTTAGGTTTTTCTTAAAATCTTGCTTTCTCCATGGGATTCTCTTCTGGTTAGTTCTAGTGTTTTAAGTCAGATAATAAATGAATGATTAATACCAGAAGAGTACAAGTTTGAATTAGAGTAGAGCCAGGGAACTTGGAAGAAGGACTATTTTTTTTCAGTAGATTGTGGAGGGAATAAAATTCTTAAAAAGTTGTGTGCTATTCTCTTTCCTGCTATTTCTATTGTGTTGCATGGCTTTTCTTATTTTTTTTTCATTCAGGTTCCCAGTCAGTGAAATGTGCTAGCTTGGGCCTCAATGGAAAAGGAGGGAAAAGGACAATTTAAATTTCTTTGTCCTTGCCTTAGCATTTCTGACTGCAGAGGGAAACAACCTGCCTGCAACCTGTGGTCTGAGGTCACATTTAGGCCCTTATCCCCTTTCAAAAGCAAGGTCTGTACCATCTTCCTTGTTATCTGTCTCTAAATATGCATAAAAGCTGAAAATTGAGGACAAATTATGTACTTCCTAGGAAATAATGCAATAGGAATATATTTGATTCTACAGCCCAACTAACTGAGGATAAACAGTTGCCTGAATAAGAAATGCAAAAATTGCAGAATTTGGAGGTTTGAACGATCATTACAAAGATTTTTGGATGGATGAAATAAATTCTAAGCAGAAAATTAATTATGTTTCTATTGTTAAAACGCCTATAACAGCATCTTTCTATAATTTATGAAAGTTATTTGCAGTGTAATGGAAGTAGTCCTGGTTTGTGTGTGTGAATCTAGAGAGAAATACACACATGACTTGAGCTAATTTGAATTATTAGGCTAGCTTTTAGGCTGAGAAATGTAGCAGATGCTTACTCTTCATGGCTTGAACACAGAAGTGAGTGGCTGGTGCATGGATAAGTGGAGTACACTTCCATAAACTAGCAGCAGAACATTAAGGCTCTCTATTTCCCTCTTCAGTGGAAGGAAAGTGCTGCTCTATTTTGTAATGTAAATAAGCTTGAAATAATATCCCTGACTTGTTTTCATGAGTGTCAATACTCTCAAATGTTCTTTTGCAATATTCAGTACTATCAAGAACCACATAATTTTTTAATCACAACAATTAGGGTACTCCTTTTGCATTTTAAATTTTTTATTTGAAATAGTATCTTACTCCTTTTTTTTCTACTAAGATGGTATTTTAACATGGATCTCAAAATGTGTGGTTTATACAAAATATTCTCATGCTGCATTTGTCATCGGTGTTAAGGAGATTTAAAATAACCTGCAGACACAAATTTCTGTTTTTTCATCTTGACCTGCATTTTGCATGTAGTGCTCATTAAAGACCACCGTTTCTAGGGTTGGATCATTTGAGAATCACAGGGACAATAAAAGGACAAATGCAGATGTGTGGTCCTTGACTGCAGCTATCTTCAGACAGTGATGAGAAATGAAAGTGCTGCAGAACACTTCAGCACCCGAAGTTCTCAAGTATCTTCAAAAATCTAAATATAAAATCAGATTGTTGATTTCAATATCTCAATTGCCTTAGATTAAGTTTTAAAATGTGCACTGAGGATTGTAGAAGGCATATTTTCCACGAGTTCTCAGGAGCAAACCTTAAAGATGAAAATTGGTTGATGTTTACATACAGACATGGTGAAAAGGGAAGCAACAAGCTCACTCCTCATGTGAAAACATCTTTGTTACTTTGTTTGCATTTTAGCATTGTAAATGCATATTTCTTGTAATAAAGATATCTCCCTGTGCCTTGAAAGTAGCGATCATTCATCTAAAGTTGGCTCAATGCCGTTCTATCACTTTCTAGACTTGACAAAATGCCAGAATGTTTTCCTGTTTTTCTCTATTCTCCCAGCTGGGATCTGTTATATGTTGGTTATAAGGGAAATCACAAAAGTTGCTAGCATTTTTTCCATCTGGATATTTAAATTAACCAACCTGTGTTGAGAAAAATGATACTTTTGCTTTTGAGGGTTAGGAAGAAATGAAATTCCAACTGTACATCTAGTATCAGAAGTCTGGGATACTATTCATCATATGTGTCCTGAGGAAGAGAGCAGTCCAATGTGACAGTTTGCAAGGAGACTAATAAATTGCATGGAAATGCAGCCCCAGGCAGGAATGGACGGGTAGGAGCTCATTTGCCATACCTTTCCCTTTGCTGCTCTTGTTAGCAAGCAGCTTTGTTTTCCATGGCTCTTCTGGGAAGAGTGCAGAATTATCAATAATACTTTAACTAATTCCCCAAGGAATCAGGGACTGGAGGGACAGAACTACTCATCCATTGATTTGTCACTATGCCTTGTATTCAACTACAGTATAGATATTTAAAAGTTTCCAAGATTTGATTCCTACCTGCATTTAAACCATAATCCTTTACATTCATCAATTCCTTCATAAAATGCTTTAAGCTGTGGATCTTTTGATATATTTACAGTAATTTCACGAATATAAGCCGCACCTTTTTCATTGAAGAATCCAGCCTACCCCAGTGGTGCAGCTTATATTCAGGTGCGGCTTATCTATGGACAAATCCCAGTTAAATGCCAATCCGGAAGTGAGAGCCGGCCAAGCAGAGTGGCAAGTGGGTGGGCCAGCCCCTGTGCCACTGGGAGCTGCCGGGAGTGTGGGACAGCCTGGAACGGGTGCTGGAAATGTGCGGGCCAGCCGCTGTGCCGCTGGGAGGTGCCAGGACCATGGGACCGCCAGGAACGGGGGCTGCGCAAGGGTGGGCCGGCCCCTGCCACTGGGAAGCCGGGCTGTGTGGGGCCAGGCTGGAGCGCCCCACCCCCTCTGCCATGTGGAGTTTAAAAAAAAAAAAAAAAAGGCACGGCTTTTATTCGGGTGCGGCTTATATATGGACAAATCCCGTGGTCTTCCCAGCTACCCAGAAGTGCGGCTTATATTCAGGTGCGGTTTATAATCGTGAAACTACTGTATTCTAAAATTTCTAACAATTCTCTTTTTGGGTAAGGAATGTACTGTTGCCTGAGGTTTTTAAAAACATAAGTGCTTTCCTGAAAGCTGCACCCCAAACACATTTTCCCTACTTCCTATAGAAATGAGGATATAATAGATTAAAACCTGTTCTTCATCAAGGTTGCATCAGACCATGATGTTAAAAGCCACTTTTCCCCCAGTTCTTAAGGCATTATATATACATGTACATTTGGGTACATGTGTAAATCTAAATATTTATTTTTATGCACACCTCTCTGTGTACTGTATCTCATGACCTTTCAGCTGAAAAAGTTTGATTCCTGACAAAATCCTGTGAAAAGATTCATTATTTACTTTCCGAAGTTTACTGTGGTTTGACCTTGTCCTATCAGTTCTTAGAGAGATTTGATTTCAATGCTCAGAAAATACACGTCCCCTGCCAAAACCATATTCTAAAACATAACTGACAGCTGCTTTCTTTCCAAATCTTGCCTATGAAAGAACTCTGGAGAAAAAAACCCAAACAAATTTAAACTAAAATGCAAGAGAAGTTTACTTATCTTGGCAGAAACTTGGAAATTATTAATAAACTGTAAAGTGGAGAGATTGACTGTACTTGACAGGGACAGCAGGAATAGTGATTTCTCTTGAAGAGCATTACTAACAAAATGGAATGTTAGTTTGAAAAGTTTGTTTTGATTTTTTTACATACAAGATGTTAATGACTAACTTCATTATCTCAACTAATGTTGAAGTTCTGGTGCCTCTGCAATGAGCCTTTCTTCTGGGAGAGCCAAGCTAGTTTGGTTTGTTTGGTGTGTCTAGCTGGTTTTGAATGTCCATATTTTAAAGGGTTATTGTGGTCTTATGTTATAGCTAAAAGCAATGTAATATTTCTTTTTGTGTCTGTGGTTTTGGGTTCGTGTTTTAATTTCGTTAAGGGAAGGTTTTTTGTTATTCATTGGCTCAAAGCCCCTCTGCCATCCTAAAGAAGTCGAAGGGCAAGTCTCAGGACTGTCTACCAACCTCTCAATATTTGCCTTGCAAAAGAATAAATGGCCTAAAATTGCCTTTCCCACTTCCAACATCCTCACACTTACATAAGAGGAATTAAGTTTTTTACTTATGTGGGCAATTTGAATTTCCTCCAGGGTCCTTCCCCATCCAGAACCAAGAACCACTATGTAGATAAAGGTGAGAAAAATCCTCAGAGGAGTCAGGGAAAATAACTTTGTGGCATCACTGAGTATAACTGCAGAAACATGACCTTGTTTATTCCTACCCTTCTTTCTTTCTCCTGATTTTGAGAGGAATGTATTTTTACCCAATAATTAAATTATATCTCTTTTTCTGATATGTCATAATTAAACTCATCTTAAAAATGATATCACAGACATATCTATTCTGCTTGGAGGTTGTTTAGCACCAACTGTGCTGCTTCTAGGTCTGAGAAGCAGTGTGGGTGCAAAGGGGATTGATTCCAGGTCATGAGTTGACGTTTTCTCCAGATGCATATGATGGAAATATATCCAGAATATGATGTGGCTATAACAGCTGAATAAGTGGAATTTAAACATTAGTCCCTTTGCAGCACATATGGTGGTGTAGGACCTATTTTGAAAGCAGGAGTAGAGTAACTAAAATGCTTGTCTCTCTCAGTGACTAAGCATGCATTTGTCAGAAGAATTAAACTATATGCTGTTTGAGCTTCTTACTTTTATAGTTGCTTTGTGAGAATATTATCTAAGGCTTAAGTAACAAACTTTAGAATCAAAGAAGCTTGATAGAAACATTGATCTCTAAATGTTTAGATGACGTCTCTACCAGCACTTGGAAGCAAGAGTCAGTACATTTTAAAACACATCTTATATTACAAGCCCATTAAAACTTCAGATAAAAACATTAATAAATCCCAAATTTCAACCCTAAGTATTTTCAAACAGCTTCAGCCTGACTCTTTTAATGCTGTCATACTTTTTTAAATCTCAATTTTCCACAAGCACATGGAAGACTGCTTCTCTTCATGCCTAAAAGAGCTTCAGTTTTGATAGGATTGAGTAGTCTAGTTGCTATCCAGAAAAAGGTTATTTTCTCCCATTGCCACTTTCTGCCTCATGGATCTTGACACAGTAGTCGTTGCTAGAGGACACAGACCATTTAAGGGGGAAATAGGGATATTTGCTTTCTCTGCTCACACAGCTGCCATGCCTAATGTCTTTGGACTATAAACTATTCAGTTTCTTTATTCTCTACCTGAGGTCATTCTCATGCCCCTGTTGGGTTGATAGTACTGATTTTTATGTAAGACATAATTTTCCATAATTTCTTTAATATTAAGAGAAAAGGAGAAAACTATGAGTAGATATAAGGGAGATATCATAATCTTCTGCATATCACTGGGCAGAAGAATCCTATCTTTCATTTACTACTCCAAAGTTAATTCAGAAATTTTGCTCAAAATGTCACTTAACTTAAAACTCCACTTGCACAAATTTGAGCTCGTTTTGCTATTTTCCCCTAGTAATAAAGCTCTTAATCACAAAACACATTATGTGAGCTCTTCTTTCACACAGCCAAGATGAAAAAAAGATTCATTATCATCACCACTTCCACCTTTTTCTCCCCCACAACCCCACACTACTTAATGAGCCTTTAGACCCACTATGAAACTTATGGTCTTGCTCTGTTTTACAATTATGACTTATGGATTTTCTCTTGATGCTTTTATCAGTGTTACTGGCAAATTTCTAACTTGCATCTTTTAGTCCAGCTTGAGATCAATGAGTAGTTCCAGAGAAAAAAATCCATTTCCCTTGTGCTGAAGCAGCCTACCAATCTCAGGAAGAAATCCTCTGAGAAAGCAGAGCTCTTTTCCTCTTCTTTGTCTGAAGAGGAGCACTACACGTACTCAGGTAAAGGGTAATTCTTTCATTTCTTTGCAGGCACCAAATAGTATCACCACCAGAGCAGTGTGTGTAGGACTGTAGGGTTTAGGGTTTGGGTTTTTATTTGGTAGGCTTGTTGGTTGATTTTTTAAGGCCATCAGCAGGACTTGGATGGCTGTTTTAGTGACTTTTTCAGTCCTACATCTCCCAAAAAGAAGCCCTAGCTGAGTGAGGATCAATAGCAAAGGCCAGGAGATTAGGGAACACGGTGGGTCTGGCAGCAGGTGAAGCTGGAGCTCTGTGGCCTCTCTGCTGCACGTCAAAAGCCATCCCCAGCCTGAAGTGGGAGTGAGTCATGTCTCCCCAGCCTATGCCTGCTGGGAAAGGAAACCCTTTGCGAGCAGTAGTATTTCTCCAAATATAGGAATTTTGCCTGTGCCACTTTCTGCTAACAGTGACAACCAACCAACCAACCAAGAAAGACTTGCTTGGGTTGAGAAGGGTCAACCATACAACTGTAGGCTGTGACAAGCAATTTTCTGTTAATTTTATTTTTTAAAGGAAAAGTGGTCCATCTGACAGGAAGTGTAAGAGAGCAGCAGGATTTTAAGATAAATGATTCCGGTTTAATGGAAGATCTGAGCTGAGGCATTTTGGTAGTGAGATATGCTGTTCTACAGCTTGTGCAGCTTGACTAGGTGTCTGTGGAAATTTGGAAATCTGTAGAATAGGCTGTAACTTAGCTTCTTTGCTTCTTAGCTGTCCCTAACACACCAAATTTGATTCTACACATCTTTTAAGGGCTATCACTAGGCAGGAGAGCTGCTTGCATTTCAGCCTCTGGTCCTCTTCTCACAATGGCTGCCCCTGTGCCCAGCCTCCCCATCCCAAGAAAGAACATTGCTACATACAGACAATTCAGTGATTTTTTATTTTCCTTGGTGCTTGATTACCTGATAATCTTTTCCTGCAGTAACCATCACCTAGGGTGTGAAGGAGAAGGGCTGATTTGAGGCAGTGTTTAACTGGCAGATACTGCTGGAAACTCAGGACAGTCTTGGGGAAAGCTTCAGGGTGGTGGTAGGATGATGCATACATAGGCATGATCCATTTTACTTATAGCAATGTGCTAATATTTAAACATTTACATTTTGGAGGAATCTGCTTTAGATAGCAGTAATACTGATGTTCTTACAGCAGCAATTGTCATTCTCCTAAAAAGAAGAGCTAAACCAGAGATGAACTGGAGAGAAAACATATTCAAACATTTTTGTCATTCCTCTGCACATCTATACTGAGATGAGTTAAAGTACTAGAAGGAAAATTAACAATAGGAGTTGAGCCTGGCAAAGCTGAAATGAGGGATGCATCTTTCAGAGAGCAGTATCAGAGGTTTCTTTAATCCTTGCTTCTTTACTGAGTCCCAGAGAAAGCAGGATCTTAGTTATTTTAATGGTCTGATGATGTGGGGCAGGAGAAATGACATCTTAGTCCAGTAACTTTTAGGCATCACCTTTCACCTGAAAGGGTGTAAATACAAGATATTTTTCCCTATGAATACTGAGGCCTGTTCATGTCATTTCTTGTTTCTTTCAGTGTTTACAATAGTATTTAACAGTTGCTGTATCTGTTTAATGTTTTCATTCATGTTTGGATGGTAAACAGATTCACAAGCCAATTTTATGGATTAGTTAATTTCTAAACACCCTTGATGAACTCTCTTTAGAATTCCATTTAACAGTACCATAATTACTCCTGTGAGCATATATAACACCTGACAGGTTGCTGAGGCTCTGATGTATGCCAAGGACACTGGAATAGTTAAGAGGTTTTATTCTTCTTGAAGTATTGCCATGCAGTTTTCCAATGAGGCAATTTCTGAGCAGAAAAAGAAAATTATAATGGCAGCCATGGTTTACTGCTGTAAACAGGGAATATGGCACATAGCTTAAAGGAGTGCAAGGACTCTGTCTCTTATATAGAAAAATGAAGTACAGTAATCTCACAACTATAAGGCGCACTGGATTATAAGGCGCATTTCCGGGTTCCGATCAAAATTTTAGTCAAAAGGGTGCGCCTTATAATAAGTACAACACTTGCCTTGCTTTCTTACTATTCTGTGGCAAAACTCTCCAATTTTCTTATCTATAAGATGTGGACAGCAACACTTCCCTTCTTTAGCGATATTTTGAGAGCTGCAGATAAACAACTGGATACAGACTCTTTGGTAATATTTTCCTATCAGCCTGTTCTTGTTTTATTTGAGCTCTTGCTCACAACACATAAAAAACAAGCTTCTAACTCATCACGACCAAACCCTCTGAAAGGACAATTCATAATCACTTGTGACTTCTCTGTGCCAGCAGCTCTCCTTCAAGAGTTAACACTGTTCATGGAGTGTCCTCATCCAGAGTGGAAGTCAGTTTTTTTGCTGGTGCTAGAACTTGTGATTGCCATTCCATGTGGTCATAATGATCTTGAGTCAAGCACTGACTTTGAAAAACATACTCAAGCATGTAATTATATTTTAGACAACTGGATACTTTTAAAAGTCATATTAACCAATTCTACTTGAACCTGTACAGTTTAGATCATCTCAATGTCTTAAAAGGGAGGCTGCATTAAACTTTCATTTTCTATTTTATTCAGAAAAACACAAAGAAACTACAAAAATAGCCCTGTAAGGACTATATAACAAGTTTTATTTCTTGTAATCAATAGCTATTCACACATCTAAAGGAATAACCATAGAACAGTTCCAAGGAGCCAATTATACACCCACCCACCCCACCTCCCTCCACTCTCCAGATTTAATTTGATCAGCTATCGGGTCCTTGACTTAGGGATCTAATTTGCTTTTGCACTGATGCTAATTCAGGAAGCAGCAGTTCTGTGAAGCGGTCTTAGTGTAAACAGCAGTCAGATTTGACAAGAGCCAGCACTTGAGTGTAGTCCTGTTTTTGGTGGTAGAAATGTAAAGCATATCTATGAAATCAAATGTGCCTTATTCTCTGTTACATTAAGGCCACTTCAGGACATTTCATCGCTTCCTAAAACAGTTACATGGGGATTGGTTACTGTCACTATGGTAAGACTTTTTAAGGAAGGAGGATTTCCTAAATACAAATTTAGGAAAACACAGAATTGTTGTGTCTCCTACTACATGTCTTAAAAATATTTATTAGAACCAACTGTATTCTTACAAAATAGATTAAACCAAGACATTCACCTACATTGAGAGCATATTTGCAAAGCAAACGCAAACAATAAATGACTAATGTGAAATGTATAGCCAATTTAAAAATGACCAGAAAATTATTAGCAGTCCCTGAAATAGTTACAAAAACTTTTCACTTAGAAATTTCTTACTTTGAATATATTTTTTAATGGAATACATTTGAATATAAAACATAATACATTTGAATATAAACCATAATGCATTATGTTTATCATTCTTTTGGCTTTGCATTTTCCTTCTTTGTTTATAAAAGTGTCTGGAAAGGGAAAATAAGGATGCAAGGGAATTATTGCCTGGAGAGGAAAGTGAATCACAAAGCAAAATATCACTTACAGTCTTCACTGTGAGAAGAAAGGTAGGAGGGAGTTATTTCAATAATTCTGGCTAGCTCATGCTCTTACAAAGTAACCCATAAACCATGCTGTTATGCACAGGCTTTGCTATTAAATATTTTGTTATTAAAATGTCAATATTCCTTTCCCTAATATGAAAAATAGAAAGCTAAAATGGAAAGTGCACTTGTAGCTTGAATGATAATGTTTTTATCTGGATTGAATTCTACCTTTCCAATGGGACTGCAACCCTATGAAGAGTCTTGATTTATACAGAAATTCTTCTTGTGCTTGTATTAATGAATAAATTTCCTGTAAACTATGGAAAACTGGGTCTTCATTTTGAAAAAAACATTTACACTCATATGATTTTTAAATGTTATTCTGACATGCAGGTGCAATTCTGCAATATATCGTTAATTGTCAGTATCTCAGTGGGTACTTTTGGTCCAGTTCAACAGCTTTCCCAAAATGGTAGGAGGTAATTTTTCTTCTAAGTATGGAAAGACTAAATTATATAAAATACTCCACTCTATAATGACGCAGAATAATAGTTAGATTTAGTCTGTTTTATCTTTATTTGATCTTTGCTTCTTTAATTTTTTAGTTGGCAACTTCATTATTAATAGACTAGCTCAGAGTTTCACACTAATCAATGCTTGGTTAAACACCATTTAAAATATGATTTTTTTGTTTCCTTAAAAGTCAGTTCTAATCCCATAATTCCATCTTTTTTTAAATTGACATCAAATGCCTGTTTGCCTAGAAGAAGGAGTTATTTGGAGGTTAGGTCTGCACAAATAAGTAAATAAAGGAATAAATCTGGCTGGTCTAGCTTTGAGTATAGATCATTTCCAGACCCATTTCATTGGGTAGGCACAGCAGTATTAATGTCAGTATTAATGCTCAGAGGCAGAGAAGGGCTGCCTCTTAGAAGGCATTTTCATGGCCAACACATCTCAGGGAAGTGTGGGAATTTTACTTGAACTGTTGCCAATCAACTCAAATTTCTCGTTGCTGATTTTGGTATGGCTGAACAGGACAGAAACTCTTAGACAAAGCACTTGAGTGAAAACCAATTCTCGCCCTTCCCATCTCATATTTGTGCCATGTAGAGATCAGAAGTGGAATATTTTTTGACTCCCACATGCTTGTGTCATTCTGCTCCGAGTTTCACATTAGGCAGCTCCATCAGCTGAGCGGAAGAATGGAAGGGTATTATTGAACTGCCACCTTTTTAAAAATATTTTTTCCCCTTGGATTTTTCATAGGGATTGCAAAAGACATATTCTTGACACCCAGACATTTCACATCCTGATTTCAAGCCTGCACTTCAAAGCACAGAAGCTTTCCAGCATAGTGTAAAGCACTGTATTTTTGTCCCCTAAAAGTAGGCTGAACTATTTTAAACGAAACTTAAAGAAAAAGAAATCAGCCTGAGGTAGACGTGCAACATAGAAAATTTCAGTCTGAGCAGTTTAAATTTGCTTGCTGTTGTTTCTAGGCTAATTTAGGCTCCAAGGGATGCAATCTATGTACGAAAAATTAATTTAGGCAGAAACACAGACTGTTTATAAGCTGTCTATGTCCTTACATGTAATGAATTTGATGTACTAAAATGAAGTTATTACTGTAGGAAGTCTCCACCAATATTAGTTAGGGATAATGTTGTTCTAGGTGCATCTGATACTGATCAGATGAAGTGTAATCTAAATTCACATTTGAATAAAATTTCAGACTTTCATTTTTTTATGATTGCCTCTGCTTATGTAAGAGCATAATTTTCTTAATTTTTTTTTAGGTGTGAAAAGGTTTTGTTCACTATCACTGGTAGAGCATTCACAAGAACAGCTGAATTATGTGCAATTAGATAGATACATTAATTTCTTATGATATACTAGAAAGTGCAAAACTATTATCAAAACTTCAGCCTGTTTCTTTATACCACAAAATTTATAAAATCTAATTGGAAAAGAACCACGTAAATGATTTAACCAAAGCAGCAGAAGGAGATTTACTGTTAAATATTCTTCATAAGACACCTAAGGGGAGTACTTAACATTATCATACTGTACTTGGTTAAACAAGCCTATAGTTCCCACAGCAATTTTAATCAACTTTTTGTTGTCTACAGGCAACATTTCTGGGCTACTGTACTTGTCATTGTTGTGTCTTCATATAATCAAGCAAGACAATATAAGATTATTGACGATGAATGTGAAATGGAGGACTAAACTGAGGGAGCAGAACTAATGTTGTGTATGCAATTAACACCATATAGAATCATAAAATCAGTAAGGTCACAAAAGACCTCCAAGATCATAAAGTCCAATCTTTGACTGACCATCAACATTTTAACGAAACCATAGCACTTTCATGTGAACTGTTGCACCAGGTGCTCTGTTCAGTTGTTTCTTGAATACTCCGGGGATGGTAACTCCCCCACTTCCCTGGGCAGTCCATTCCATTGCTGAAACACGCTTGCAGCAATGAAATTCTTCCTCTTGTCCAACCTGAACCTCCTTTGGTGCAACTTGAGACCATTTCCTCTTGTTCTGTCAATGGTTACCTGGGAAAAGCAGCTGCCCCCAACTTTGCTGCCTTTCAGGCAGTTGTGAAGAGTGATGAGGTCTCCCCTGAGCCTTCTTTTCTCCAGCTAAATAACTCCAGCTCCCTCAGCTGCTCCTCATAAGACTCATGCTCCAGATCCTTCACCAGCTTCATTTCCTTTGTCTGGTCTTGCTCCAGTACCTGTAACACAGTTATTTCTATTCCCCAATATTCCTGGCTATCTAATTAGGGATAGAAATACCCTTTGTCATGAATAAGCAAAAGGAGGGGCTTTCCCCCTTGTTTGCTTGGTTCCAAGATTTATTTGTGAGAGAACAAAGGAAGAGAGAGACAGAGCACATGGTACACAGGTTATGTAGCCTTACAGGGGAAGGGGAGGGGGTCGAAGGGGTCAGGTAATAAGATCTTCTTCCTGTTGGTCAGATCCTTAGATCAAAGGGGCAACCATATGTTGGTCAGGGAATGCAACATGCCTGAACCGAACACAGGACTCAAGGTGAAGCCTCACCAGTGGCAGAGGGGCAATCACTTCCTAGTTCTGCTGGCCATGTTTTTTCTGATACGAGCCAGGGTGCCATTGGCCACCTGTACACACTGACATGTCTTGTTCAGCGGGCTGTCAGCCAACACTGTTAGCTCCTGAAGTCACATGCACCAATAATAATCTCACCTTTTTCCTCCCATTACTTCTATTTACATGCTATTATATTTAATCAAAGTACTGTACAGTATGAACTAGACAGTCTTTAGAATTATTTGAAATTTATGGAAATACTGACTAAAATTATCTCAAGAAAACATTAAGCAAAGAGGCAGTTATAATCCGTATCCTGGTGTGCTTGTTTTCCCTAGAGCTGGTTCTAGTTTCATAAAAAATACTTTGATTTTTCTTGTTTCTTGATAATTTCAACTTGATACCTAGTTAACAGAAAAGAAGCTCATTAAATAAGTTTCCAGACCTCAGTGTTCTAAAGACAGCTTAAGTCTTTGAACCTTGAAAACTAAAGCGTAGCTAACATGGATACAGCTGTACCTGTATGTTGATATAGAAATATATCAAGCTATGTAATGAAAATGGTGTGTAAATATATCTTATAATATTTGAATGTTTATGTTACCTTAGAGCAACTAACAACCTGGATTTTGCATAGTATGTATCAGGTGTAAAAAAGGAAAAGTTAAAATGGGGGCTGATATTCTCTGGGTCCTACTTCTCTGGTAATAGGCAATTCTGCTTTCACTGACTTGCTCATAATTTACTTCCTAACACTTTAATTGTTTAATTTGATTTAATTAATGTTCTTTGAAAGACTCTTAAATAGAATTCAGTGCACCAAGTTTCTGAAAACATGTTAAAAGAAAAGTAATCTTCAGTATGCAAAGCTCTGACTGCCTTTTTCACTTGGTCTTTTGTGGCTTTCTAGAAACCTTGCTGCTCGTCCTTCTTAATAATTACATCTTTGAAAACTAAATTTTAAAACACCTAGAAGGACAGGTATTGAAAACATGCCAATGCCTGACTAGTTTTAGGGGAGCTGGGCTTCGCTGCAATATGTAATATTCTTCGTAGGCCTTACTTACAATGTTTTAGGGGAATCGGAGGAAAATAGTTCTCAAGATCTCTTCTCATCCTCAAAAAAATTCATTTTACATCAATGCTCTGAATTTTCAAGTGTCAAGTTGAATGGGACATGAGTATTAGAGAGCTGACCAATACTCAACATAGGACTTGTGGTTTATTAATATTGGTGAGATCACAAAGGGATCAGCTGCCCTGCTCAAGTGCTCTTTCTAATGAAAAAGGGAGCAGGAATGCTTTCAGGGTGCAAAAAGCTACTGGCACCTTTTTTTCCTGTTTGTTGTCAAAACAACAGGAAAATCTTTGGGCAGGTGGGCTTCTCCTGTTGGTACTTGTGAGAAAGCAGTACCTTTATCTGATCTTCACAATAAGGCAAGCTGCAGTTATTGCAGTGTAGATTGCTTTGGAAAGCTGCTAACTTTAACAGCTTACTTTTAGAGATAACACGAGATGTTTCCTGTTCATTAAACTGTGGAAGAGTTACTAAAGTTAATAGTTGTAGTTACCTCTGCTGAAGTCATTATGTAAATTCAGTGACAGGGATGCAATTTACTGATTATGACAAACTGATATTGTCCTAGGATATGTTAAAAGCTGTTCTTACTGCAAAAACTGC
This sequence comes from Sialia sialis, assembly GCA_009812075.1. Taxonomy (NCBI): domain Eukaryota; kingdom Metazoa; phylum Chordata; class Aves; order Passeriformes; family Turdidae; genus Sialia; species Sialia sialis. The sequence continues at coordinate 7,606,757 of VRYO01001865.1, forward strand.
ACTAAATCTGTAAGAAGCAATTTCCCTTTGCCTACTGCAATAACAATACTTGCAAATTGGTTTTATTGTAATGTAACTGTGTGTGTTATTTAAAGAGGTAAATAGCTACTGGTAAGGTAAGGAAAATCTAAGGTGCAGAGCTAAGTAAAATGCAATTGGCATGAGGTTAAGAGATTAAGGGTTTCTGTTATAAATAATAGAGGTAATACAACAATATTAAGTTTTGTTCTCTATTGCTATTAGTCTGAAGACAGATAAAGATGAGAGGATTAGTATATTCTTACAGTATCTGGCTTTGGGCCTTGAAAGATTATTATTCAGATGACATTAACTGGAGCAAATGCTGAGCCCTCACCAGCAGGGGCTGTGCAGGAATGAAGTAAATCAGGAATTGGTTCACTGCTGTTGTGAATCCCCTAAATCAGGTGAGGAATTGAGTCCTTAAAGAACTTGTGCTTTAATTCTGTTTATGTTCTTTTCTGTACCTGTCCACAAATATTTCAAATCTACCTGGTCACCAGCTGTTTGTCTTTATAATTCAACATCAGTCCATGAACACTCTCTGCCTCTTGGCTTGGAAAGTGTGGAGTGACTTTGTAGCTCTGTGATAGTGGGATGTGGCTGTGGAAAACTGGAGAGAGTGGCTCCTCAGTGGGACTGCCTGGTGGAACATTTACTTGTTAGCAGCTGAGATTTGTCTGCATTCAGGATCAGAGCATTTGCCCTGCAGCCAGCCTGTACCTGAGAGTGTGTGCAGCAGGCTCCTTGCTGGCTTTACCATGGTGATGGAGAGGTGAACCAGATTCATGGCTCAATGTCTTTTTTTAGGTGCCATGCTTATTTCTGAATTTTAGAAGTAGGAATCATGTTCCCTCCCTCCCTCCCTCCCTTTGAATTTCCTTGTTTTCCAGCTAACTCTCGGAATATGTGCTACTGTTGCATGCACCTACTTTTCCTCTTTGATCCTTTTATATTTGCTCCATTAAAGTTATCTTTAGATTTGTTTGTTTGTCTCTGACTCAGACATCAGCATTGCATCAGCAGCATTGCCTTTGATGGCTGGATCAGTCTGACATTTGTGAAAATACAGTAATTTTTCCACAGGGAGGCACCAGTCTTCTGGTTTGGTTTTCTAAATTATATGGCCTCTCTGCTGGGCAGTGTTAGAGAGGACCTGCAGCGATCTCTGGCTGCAGCACTGGTTTCTGGGCTTATGGAAAAACAGAGCCCACATTTTAGAAGCTCTGGACTTGTTGGAAAGAGACATGAAAATTTCAGAAGTGATTTTTTTCCTTCCTCCTCTGATATTCTCGAATGTTGAAGTCTTGCTGTGTTAGCAGCTAGGATGTAGGTGCCTGGGACAAATATTTCTTGCAGATAGCTGTTTCAAGTGAATGTTATCCACTGACTTCCAGCCAATGAGTTACTGAAAACTAAACAAATAATTTGAATATTTTATTTAAAATGGGGAGGAACCTTGACTACTTTCGATTGTGCATGCCAACTTGCATAGATAAAACCTGTAGATATAGCAAAAATATATACTAGGTTTGGGAAAAAAAGAAACAAAAAGCATTTCCTAGTTGGTTTTAAGATTTTAGTTGTATCTCAGAAACAGTCTTTGTGTTCATGCTTCACTAAGAGAGTAAGTGCTGTATGCAATAAACTTGCCTACTTAAATTCATAATGAGAGCATAAAAATTATTGTTCTATCATGGTGTAACAATATTTCGCTGCATTGCTCACTCTTAAAAAATCATCTGCATTTTTGTGATATGCAGATAAGTATTTTAAACAGTCAAACAAGTCTTCAACTTACTCTGCTATTTCAGCTTGCTCTTTATAGTCCAGGGAAAAAAAAAGGGGGGGTGGGGGGTGGTGGGGAGTAGATGGAGGGATACTGTCAGTTTTGGAGAATAATATGGTCTCTTCTTGCTAGGTTTCAGGAACAGATAATTTCTCATTTACAAATCTACGCTTCAGGCATAATTCAATAAAATATATAAACCTTTTGTGGCCTTGTGAGATTTAGTAGTGCAGAAACTGGATATATTTTTATTGAACCTATCTTTTAGAAAATTACTGCGTAACAGCCATGAGCTTCTGTTTCCTCTTCAGAGCAGTGTTGCAGTTTTATTATAGTAACATCCAATTGCAATGTTCTGTTTAAGGCTGTTGAGCCTAAATTTGCTCTATTCCCTCTATTCAGATGCTTTGTTACTAAGTCAAATGGAAGTCTGATATTTGTGATAAAAAGGGATCTTAAAAAGATCTCTGAGCAAGAGAAAATGTTGATGTATTATGAAAAGGACAGATTATCCATCTTTCTTCCCTCTTTTCTAATTTTAAATTGTAATTCATCCATCAATTTATATACACCTAGGGTTTGTATCCTTGCACATTCATCTATGTCATTTACTCTTTTTTCCCAACCATTAAGGCATCATCTCAAATTTTCTTGATCTTCTTGAGTAAATTTGATGTTTAGAATTGTGGGGTTTTGTTTTGTTGTTTTGTTGTTTTATTGTTGTTTTATTGTTTGGGGTTTTTTTGTTGTTGTTGATGTTACTGTTCTTGATTTGGGTTGGTGTTTTTGGTTTTTTGGGGGGTTTTTTTGTTGGGTTTTTGGCTAACCTTGCTGAATTACTAGTGAATAGGCAGTAAGATGCATTGAGAGACAGATGAATAAGACCAGAAATTTCAAGGTTTCTGAAGACCATTGCTTAGGATCTGATGATGGAGTTGCAGGCAAGAGGACTGTTGAAATATTTGCTTTCATTTCATTTTAGTTGGGAAATGTTTGCTCATGGAAATTCTTGGTGCTAATATTAAAATCCTTTTTTTCTCCCTTTTAAAATTTATTTTTATTTTTTTTATTTTATTTTTTATTTTTTATTATTATTTTTTTTTAATCTGGTATATTCTCATGAGCATATCCAAAAGGTGTTGTTTGGCAGTTTTGTTTTTTGGGGTGTTGTTTTTTTTTTCTCTGTAAAACCCTCTTTTATTTTTTTCACAGAAAACAAACCAGAAAACAAACACAGAAAGTTTGTTACATGTTATAAAAAAGCTGCAAAACACTTTTAGCCAAGACCAGTATTCCTTTGGGTATATTTCTGTCTTGGGGAAAAAAAAGGCATAGTAAGAACTTTCACAACAAGACCACTTATAAGAAAATTATACTCCTGGAATGCATTTGCAAAGTGAAAAATCCAGAGATGTTTTTTCTAAGTTTAGCATTAGCACACAGGACTTTATGACCAGGAGTTGATAAAGAAACATGAGATAAGGATGTGCTATATTATTGTAGCTTTAATATAGAACAATTTTTTGATATTTTATAATTTAAAAGCATTGTTTTTTGAATCATGGCAAATTCTTTTTCTTAAGACACACTCTTTACCAATATTAGTACTAGAAATTTATTTAAAAATTACTTCTTTTTCAGATATCACTTTTTAAATTTTGTACACATTTAGTGGACAAGAGTAAGTAATTTAAAGGCAAGATGTTAAACTCTTGGTACTTACCTCATAGTTTATTAGAAGGCAACACCACTGAGTAGTGGTGCCTTTGATACCTCAGTGCAAGCTGACATTTTGACGCTACATGTTAAGTCTCCTTCTGGGAAGAACACTAAGATACAAGAAATGTAGTCTGACAGTGAAAATTAATGGTTATATAAAGATATCTCACAAACCTATGAAGAAAACCTGTCATATACTTGGCTAGTCTAATGGCAGAGCTATTAGAAAATAACTGGTCTAAATCATTTACGCTGGCCACTTAGGCTGTCCAGAGGCATCCTTGTATAGAAAGGAATTCCAAACGAATATGGCTCTGATCTCTCTGCTGGAAACAAAATCCTTGAACCAGTTCTCTTGTCCAGCTGGAGAGGAATTTGTAATTTGCCCACATAAGTAGGCACACATGTTGATTTTGGAAATCTGCCTCCAATTAGCAGGTGTTTAATATTCCAAGTGTATTTGTTCAGGTATCCACAGGCAGGGAAGCTTCCACTGTTACTCTCTATGAAAAGAAATTCTCATCCATAGGTTAGTAATGGAAAGTGAGCTGAATTACAAACAGATGCTGGAAAGGAAGTCCTGAAAGTATCTATGGCTTGTGAAGATTCCAAAAAAACCCATTACTTATGTTGTGTGGCTGAGGGAGCTGAGTTTGTTTAGTCTTGAGGAGGCTCAGGGGGGACTCCATCATTCTCTACAACTCCCTGAAGTGAGGCTGTAAGGATGCGGGGATTGGTCTTTACTGGGCCTGCACTGACAGAAGCAGAGGAATTCTCTTTAAGCTGGGACAGGGAAGATTCAGATTAGATATTGTAAAACATTTTCATTGTTAGTGTAGTCAGGCATTCGAATATGCTGCCCAGGGAGCTGGTGGAGTCACCATCCCTGGAGGTGTTTGAGAGGTGTCTGGATCTGGCACTGGGTGAAGATTTAGTGGTTTAGGGGTTACAGTGGTAATGCTGGGTGGATGGTTGAACTGGATAGTCTTGTAGTTCTCTTCCAGCCTTGATGATCCTATGACTTTGATTCTATTCCCTAGTCTTCTAAACAAAAAACCAAAACCACCAAACCTGTGCCTTCTCCTAGGACAAAGGAAACCACAGCAAACTATAGTGCTGGTCCCTGGTGATGTAATGTGAGAGCTACTGTGATCTAGGCAGACCACTGGTGGAAAAAGAGAGAACAGGGAGGCTGTGGCTTAGTATTACATAGACTGAGCTTTTGCTACCCTGCCTCTCCCCAAGGCAGCATACTGTGTTATATCAAAGGTATTTTAAATTTACACTGTTAGATACTAGATTTACAGTGCCAGGTAATCTAGGGAGGCATGTGTGTTGTTCATCCATATTCCAGCAGAGGAATAATGCAAACTGTGTTAAGGAACATAATTTAGGTTCTACGAACCATGCAGGGTATAAAGCTGCTGAAAATTGGGGGAAAAAAGGAGAAACCCAACCAGCAGAAATGCAACTTAATGTTTACTATGTCATAGCATATTATTTCACTATTACATCATAAATCTGCAGTTTAGAAGCAATCTGCACCACTGTGCAAAATACTTCTGAGAAGAGGAAAGAGGAGAACATAACTTTAAAATTACATAATTTAAAGGACCAAATCAGTAATTGCTAATCATTCCATTTGCATTAACACTTTGGAAAATAGTTATAATCCATCCTTTGCTTATACTAATTATTTTAAATAGCCTTACTCATGAGGAACAGCTCAGGACTTTCAAACAAATTAGCTGCAGATTCAGTGTCTGTGACTTGTTTCATGGTGTCATGTTTGAGTCTTCAATGGCTCATTTAGTTGTTTTTCTAGATTTTACCTGATAATACAGGTTAAACACCAGGATTAGGTTTAATTAGGAATGTTCCATACCATTTCATATACTTACTAGGCACAAGGTAATTGTGGGCATAAATTAAGGAAGAGAGGAGATTATTGTAACAGAGCAAAGTTAGCAGTATGTTAGATAAACCTATGTTATAAATAAGAGATGTCTTCTGCACCCACAGTTGATCCAGCTTTGATCCTCCCCATCATACCTGAAATTCGTTCTATTATAATTGTGCCAGTTGAGATTTGTTAAGTTTGATTTTTGTGAAAAGTGGATAGAACATTTTAGGTGACTTGCCACTGTCAGGCAGAGGTTTCAACAGCAAAAGCTCCATTTATCTGTTTTCATTCCCAGATCTCCTCAAGTAACTCTATTTGTAAGCTATTCTTTAAGTTAAAGTCAACTGTGTGTGAAATCCTCCATAATATTGACAGCTATGACTTAGAGCTGAATAAGTAAGGGTAGTATTGTGCGTCTTCTCCATTTGCTAATGTGGCAGACATCTTCTGCAACATCCAAAGAAGTTATTATCATGCAAACAATCTTCTGCTCATCTTGAAGCAGATGGATCCTGTCTTATTTAAATGGCCTCGCTTTCTGCAAATGACAGAGCCCTCATGTTTCCACATGTTGGATTGCTCCCGAAGGAGAGAGGCAAACAGATTCTGTTGCTGCTGATTCTGGCACTGCTTCTGTTCCCTGGAATATAACAGCAGATATGTTGTGCTTGGAAGTATCAGGACCTGTCCCCCACACCCCTTTTTAAAAAGGAAGTGGGTTTTAGCAGAGACTAACAAGTTTCAAACAATAGCAATTAACTTTGATTTAGAAAGTTGAAAGTTTTAGGTTTGCTTTATTAATGCAAGGAGGTGTTGTTAGGGGAACAGAAAATGTTCTAGCCCATCAATACTGTTATCAGGAATTTGTGTCATTTCTGCACATGGGATAAGACATAATCTGAAGACAGAGGATTTATGTAAGGAGGTAAGCAAGAGGTTTTAAGAACAGGTCACGCAAATATCTGCTTGGAGTGTCCTCAGTATGCACTTCATCTTGCCTCAAAGAAAGAAGATGAACTGGGTAATCCCATTGGATGCCTTTGAACTCAGCACATCTTTGATTTTCACATCGATAGGTACTTCCCAGGAAACAGTTTCTTGTTTGAAAGAATAGCTTAATAAAACACAAAGGAAGGTGTTACCTCCTAAATCATAGATTTATCTGAAAGATGGACTGCCTCACTGGAAAAGATTTTTGGAAGGTCTCCAGTTCTTGTGCCCATCACAGTACTGCTCTGCTAATTTGGACAAGTTGTTATTTTTTCCTGAGCGATATGTGAACAGAAATCCAGTTATAATTTAGTCACGTGAGTGGTTGCTACATCAAAAAGAACAGTCTATTTCTTTATAGGTATCAGGCGACAATGTCTTTTGGGACAGTCATAAAAATTATCTTCTGAAAATCAGGGACAGTCTTCTTTGATATATAAGTATTCTGTTTTGTTTAGAAAAGCGGTATTTTCATAAAGGCCAGTTGGAAATTGATTTTAACAGTGCTGGAATTTTTTTTTTTCTTCCAATCTTCTGAAATGAATGGAACCCTAACTCACAGTATTCTTGTCCCTCATGTTGTAGGTCTGTTATGTACTCATACAAGTTTGAAACTGAACATAGTTTTGAATCTGATACCATTTTTTTTTAAGTCAAGGTCGAGAAGAAGTTTCTAGTTTATGAATCTCTAGGAAGATACCATTTTTAAATTATGTTTTATTTTGGTCATAATTTTATTAACTTTTCAGTAACTCCACAGGTTTGATTAAAGCCAGGATTTCTGGTCTTTATTCACTATAACATAATGAAGTCAGTATTATCAGATAGTTAGCTTCAGCCTTTGTTTCAGAAAAGTAGTGCAACAGTGCTGGGAAATTTCCAGGCACTCTATCTGAAACACTAATCATAAAGAAATTAGGATTTTAGTTAAAAGTTAGAAAAAAACTGGGCTTGAGATAGTTACCTGAAACTTAAATAATTGTTTGCCTGTAATTTATGTTTGCTCAGCTGTGCTTGCAATGGGAAAGAATGAAACTAGTAGATAGGCCCAAAGAACACAAACAATTGAAATCAGAAACTCATTCCTTGAAAGACTGGAGTTTCTCCAAATGCCATTTTTAATAGAAAAGGTCAGGGCGAGGAAGACTCGCCTTATGTCCTCCTTTTAAGATCCCTCCCCAACAAAAACGACCCCAGACTTAATTCAAGAAGCAAGCCAGGCATGCTTAATAGCCATTCAAGCTAATTACCATAGGAAGCAGGGGATGGGAGGGGCTGGTATTATGAATATGTATTTGTTTGAGCCTTTTGTCAATAAATAGACTCTGTAACCACCTGTAATTTTACAGTGCTTATTAGAGGGCTACCCCACGCTGCTGCCCAGTGCTAAATAAACATACGCTTTCTAACTTTAAATTGTTAGAGAGTCTTTTGTCCATCACAGTTGAGTATCGGTATTAGACCAATGCTTATATTTTAGTAAATCATATCATCCTTGAGTTTGAGTTGGCTCATTTGGGGTGAACTGTGCAGATTTTGGGATAATGTATTTTCATTAAATTACAGTAATTTCACGAATATAAGCCGCACCTTTTTCATTGAAGAATCCAGCCTACCCCAGTGGTGCGGCTTATATTCAGGTGCGGCTTATCTATGGACAAATCCCAGCAAAACGCCAACCCGGAAGTGAGAGCTGGCCAAGCAGAGTGGCAAGTGGGAGCCGCCGGGAGCATGAGACTGCCCGGAACGGGGGCTGCAAGTGTGCGGGCCGGCCCCTGTGCCACCGGGAGCCGGTGGGAACGGGGGACAGCCGGGAACGG
>VRYO01001865.1:7616184-7636731 GCA_009812075.1 Sialia sialis
GCACCTGAATATAAGCCGCACCACTGGGCTAGGCTGGATTCTTCAATGAAAAAGGTGCGGCTTATATTCGTGAAACTACTGTAGTAACAATTGTGCCAGCTGTTCGGTCTTGGGTTACACTACAGAGTGTGTTCAAAGTATCTATTCTATCACCATCTGTTGTGACCAAATGGGGCAGTGATCCTTATCTCCATGGGAGATATTCTGTTAATGGGCCACTGAAACCAGGTAGGGCATTGTTCTTTATCTTTTCACAAGCCATCCTTCCTCCAGGGAGTTATCTTCTGCTAATTGCCCACTGAGTCCAGCTGTGTGACAGATAGAATTACTTCATCCCATTGGGAGTTGCTCCATCCAGGGGGAAGAGCCCAGCCTTTCCTACCTAGATAAAAACTGAAATTCTGGGACATCAAGTCGTCCTCTTTTCCCTGGATTCCAAAGGAAACCCAGACTTTTTTCCATATCATTGCTGGACCTTTGGAGGGAGGCTACACCTTTCTACAAGACCACTGCTTCAACTGAATCACATCTGTCACTGCAGGAGAACTGTAGCCACCATTTAATGGGACTGCTACCGACACCCTGAATAACGGGTGTCACCCTGATGGGGTATCAGGTTGTACTCTGACTTTATGTCTTAGTTTGAAGAACAGGTGTCTGCTAAGAAAGGCAGGAGCCTCTCTTTGAAATGGAGAATGTAAACCCCGTCTCTCCAAATTATTATAATTTTGAAATCAAGGGGCTCTCAGGCAAAGACATGGGATTTAGGAATAACAGTTCTTTACTAGGGAAATTGAAACAGAAATACAGTACTACAAAGAAACAAACTCCAAACCCTAACAAAGTCAACCCTGACAACCTGACACCCCGTCAGGCAGGTTGTTGGTAGCAGTTTGATTGAATAGTGGCTGCAGTCTTCTTGCAGTGACAGATGTGGTTTAGTTGAAGCAGTGGTCCTGGAGAAGGGTGCAGTTTCCTTCCAGAGGTCTAGTAGTGATGTGGAGAAATCTCTTTTTTTTTTCTAGAGTCCAGCAGAGAAAGGGCTACTCGGTATCCTAGAATTTCAGTTTTTATCTAGGTAAGAAAGGCTTGGTTCTCCCCCCTGGATGGAGCAACTCTCAGTGGGATGAAGTAATTTTATCACTCATACAGTGAGACTCAATAGGCCCTTAGCAGAAGATAAATCCCTGAAGGATAGATGGGGGGTGCAAAGATAAAGAACAATGCCCCACCTGGTTTCAATGGATGGCCCATTAGCAGAGTATCTCCCACAGAGATAAAGATCACTGCCCCACATAGTCACAACAGATAGTGATAGAATAGATACTTTGATCACATCCTGTATTGTACCCCAAGACAGTTTGTCAATGTTTGGGGTTTGTTTCTTTGTGGTACTGTATTTCTATCTTAATTTTCCTAGTAAAGAACTGTTATTCCTAATTCCCATATCTTTGCCTGAGAGCCCCTTAATTTCAAAATTATAATGATTTGGAGGAAGGGAGTTTACATTCTCCATTTCAAAGAGTGGCTCCTGCCTTCCTTAGCAGACACTCCAAATCAGGAGACGTGCTGAGCCCTGCCGAGCCCCATGGCCCGGTGCGAGCCGCGCCCACCCCCTCGCCAAGCCCCGCAGCCCCGCACGGTTTGGTTCGCAGCTCGCACTTCCAGGTTGGTGCGCCTTATATAAGTGGAATTACTGTACTTTCCATTCCCAGTGGAGATTGGTGGATGCTGGGTCCATTACACATCAATTGGCTTTGAAAAGTATTGGTACACTTCTAATTGGAACAGCTGATGTACCCTAATACAAAGAAAATGTCCCAGGAGAATTTTGCCTCTCTTCAAGCTCTGCTCAAAAGAAAAACAGGGTTGAAGTTAAATATTATTTAAGCCACCTGTATCTTTCCTACATTTCAGGCCTTTTGTAAGCTGCCTGTAAGGAATTATTTCAGTAAACAGGGATTAGACTTTCCCAGCTGTCTTGCATCACTGTGCAAAAAGAATGATAATGCAAGAGAGGATGCAAAGGCCACTGTAATTAGAATATTCAGGTGTAATCTTTGTTAGTCTTCTTAGCCAGATTTATTGATGTTTACAGTGAGGAAATTAAGGCTATATAAAGAATGGTACAGTCAGCAATGGAAGAGTTCATGTGATGAAAATAAGTTGTGATACCTGGATTTCTCAAAACATATACATGGTCAAGCTTAGCAATGAAACCTGAATTTCATTATCTGCTTCATGCTTGCTGTTTTCAGCATCCTCTGTGGCCAATCCTTTGGAAACAAAGAAAGAAGCATAAGAGAACAGTCTCTTGCTGCAGAGGTAGTTATAGTAATGGTTAAAATCCATGCCAGCAAAGAGAAAAAAGTAGGTTGCACTTCCACGTGCTCTGTTAAAGACAATGCATGTTCTGGTGGATCACATCATTTTATTTTCAAACTAAAACCTTCCATACTTTATTATCTTGTCAATGTCTGAAATAATTATTTATCTCTTGGAAATATGATTTCTATTGTGATATTCCATTATTTCCCCTGATTTTTGTAATTATTAAATTCTTAAGAAATAGTTTATTGCCGAGCTGAGATTCCCAAAGGCATAATTTCGTCAGCACTGTGACAAGAGATAATAAAGCCAAAGGCTCAAGCCTGTATTTATTTTTATTTTCTGAAATATGGTGCTACTCCACAATATGCAAGATTGAAACTGGTATTACTGCATGTTAGTTTTTCCTTATGCATCTCACCATCTGCTTTCAGTTGTTAATTTTTCCCCTCTCACTTGCTATTCTGCCTCTGAGAAGAATTTAAAGATTGAACTCCTGTCTTCATTAACATGTCAGGGGGTGCAACTGCCAGGATTAAGCAGTCATCATGTGTGGTTCACTGGGAGCTGTAATTAGTGGGAGGCAGGCACCCCAGAGTCCTGAGGATGTCAGGACACACAGAGGACAGCCTGTGCACACTGTCACTGCAGGTCCCTTCTGGTCATGTTTGTCTCTGTCTTGGCATAGTGAGTGCCCTTGGAAGGAGTTGTTTTTCTAACTTGATTGTTGCCATGAAAACTGTGGATTTTGGAGGGCCTTGTTACACCTTTTCTTTCCATATATATTTCATGTTTGTACCCAAATGCTACTAAAGCAATTATGATAATGCTTTTTCTTTTCAGGTGTTGATGGCTTGCCAATGCTTTATCTGAGGCAGATATCCTCACATTATACCTTCTTTCTAATGACAGACTATAACATCAAAAGCTTTCTTCCCTCTCCTTGTCCATTCTATGTACTCCTAGACTTTGTCAATTGTGGCTTTTTAAGGAAGTTTGAACTGAATTAGGTTTGGTTTGAACTTCTTTCAAAACTTTTTTTTTTTTTTTTAATAAATCATTTTCCTTATGCTTTACATTTGCCAAAAGCAAGTTACAAACTTGGAAACTTGGTGGCAAAATGGTCAGAATCCTACTGCTCTTATATTGCCTTATATATGTGCTTTGTGGCCCAGTAAGGATTTCATCTATTGTTTTTATACTCTGTGGCTGTTGTCAGTTTATATCTCTGTGAGGCTCTGCACTTTAAGTCTGAGTCATAGGTGGAATCCCTGACTCCTCTGTGCTCTCTGGAGCTCTGTTTGAGTCATATAGTCGAGACTTTGTTCTACGAGTAGCACAGCTTCAGCAACAGAGAGCATTGCTGGCCTGGAAATGGCAGCAGCCTTTTCTCCTCAAAGGAATTGGTTTTGCCCTTGGTTGCCTCATAGTAAAAGCAAAGTTTGTGTAAAACTATTTGGTTTGGCAGAAGTTTTTGTTTCTTGGGGTTTTTTTGTGTTTTTTTTTTTAAGTTAACAAGTGTTTTGTCGGTTCATGAAATTCATTTGCCAGCAGAAAAAAAATATTCAAGCTAACACAGAAATGTCATCCTTTTCTTCTGAATAAGAAGAAAATAGATCTAAAAATAGATCTATAATAATAGATCCAGTTTAAAAGTCTTTTTGGTTTTATAGCATGTAAGTAAGTAACAGGCAGATGAGCTTAGTTTTCTCAAAGAAATTGTCATCAATGTTTCAGAGGAATAAATTATGCCTAATTAACATCACATTTGGGTTTATTAAGCATCTTACTTAATATTAAACATCAGAACTAAGTAATTTTAAATAACCATCTGCTTTTATACACTAAATCGCAGTATTATGTCTGTAATCTGTTAGTCTCCCAGACAAGATAATAAAAAACAAAAATGAATGTGATTACATATGAATCCATCAGCAATGAAAAAGAAATGCTAGTCATTATTGGAGAAATAGGTAATTTATGAGTATTGCAAGTGATAGGATGTTCTGCCTTTCAAAGGGTGAACAAACAAAAAATTAAGAATATACAAATATTGAGGTACGCTTGCCCCTGTTAGTAGATAACCTTCCATGTTTGGTATGCCAGATATTTCCTATGTGGCTTTTTAATGATATATAAATGACATTCATTTCCTTGACAGGTTGTTAATTATTCTGAATACAGAATCACAGAATCATTTAGGTTGGAAAAGACTTCTTGGAGATTGTTGAGCCCAACCATTAACTCAGCTCTGCCAATTCCACCACTAAACCATGTCCTGAAGTGCCACATCCACACGTCTTTTAAATATCTCCAAGGATTGTGGTCACTCCTAAGCTTGACTGTTTTAATAATATTTATCTTGTGTGCTTTCTTTCCTGTTTTAAAATAGTTTAATGTGATTAATTTGTAATGTTTTTGAATTGGCCAGGTTATAGTCAAGACACTCTTTTCTCAAAATACCTATGGACAGTCTCTGGGAGCAGACAATGCATTGGCACTGGAAGACTACACTGAGAAGATCTCATTCCCTGTATGCCCTTTCTTCATTTCACTTCCCAATTTCACTTCTCAATATAACCAGTACTAAGCAGCATGTCAAGGAAACCCTTAATGTATATAAGTAATCACTGGTTTTTGTTTTTGGATTTTTTTTTTTTTGTTCGTTTGTTTTAAGATGAAAAACAGCTGTACATCTTAGCTATAATCTAATTGGTATTTGTGTGTACAAAGTAGTTAAGTACCATTGCTGGAACTGTATTAAAGGCATAAAACTCACTTGTAAAAATATACAGTACAAAAAGTTCCAAAACCCTTAGGATTTTTTTTTAAAGGAACACAAAACTGCCTTTTGACATCATTGCTGTGAACTCATTCTGTGGGAGGAGAGAATTTCTCACTGGACTTCAGCAAACAGAACTTCACCCCACACCTTTTCTTTCCTGAGCAAAAGAAGGAGGAGGTACTTTAGTCAGAAAAGAGCAAATTAAGAATTGGAAACTGGTATATTAATTAGCTCAATTGATTGCAACAGTGAAATCCTAGCTTGCAATACCTTAAAGACTTGTAACTTTTTAAAGAAGTCTGTTATTCAACTACATCCTCAGGCTGGGAAAGTCATTGGATTTCTCTCCATCCTCTATTGATAAACCCATAAGATAACAAGGTAAAGCTGAAAAGACCTGTCAGCTCATATTGTTCATCTCCCTGCACATTCAATGCTCCATTTTCTGTCTGCATTTGTAGCACTTTGCAAAGGCCAGGATTCACTGTCTCATTGAGCTCTGCTGAAAAAATTTTGTGGAATCTAAAACATATAATCAGTTGTGTGGCTGTGGTGCATAGTGTCAAGGGCTTGATACTGACCTGTCTCTAGTTTAACCTCCTCTTTGAGGTGGTTTTTCTAAAATCAATCTTCATGCAAGGAGAGCCAGATCAATGCAAGGGCATGACTTTAAAATATAAGAACAAACTACAAACTGTATATAATTCAAAAATGTTGCTATATTTCTTCATTCCAAAAGTTGATTTGAATGTGGCATCAGTAGGCAACTACTTCATAATATGCTTGGCTGCTTAGCTCTTCTCGTTACCTCTTGTCTCTTGTTTGGTGAAGATTTTTTTTTTTTTTTTCTTTTTTAGGATGATGGATTTAAACAAAAAATAAGTTGCAACGTTACTGATTATATACTTGAGGGATCCTGTGAGAATTAACAGCTCATTGTTGCTTTTTAGTCAGGTTTCAGGACACATTTTTCCTCATTATCCCGAGTAGCCAAAGTCAGCAAGCATTGTCATTGTTGCCATCATTATCATTATTATTTCACAGTAAAGATCTCATTGAATAGCATAATAAAAGGTCAACTACTTCATTCCTCTACAGTTATGCTCCAAGTGCTTCCATAATTTTCCTTCAAAACAAAGTGGGTGTTAGCTTGAAACCTCCATGCTCTGCAAGTCATTCTGTATAAACATTAATCTTTGTTTCAGAGAATGCTGTTTGTGTCTTGATGCTTTTACAGTAAGTTTAAATAAATAAACATTGTAAAATGCTTTTGCATTGCCTATGTCTGCAATAAAAAGTCAGATCTGGTAGGAGATGACCCACATGAATACACAGATAGAGAAACTGGCTTCGTGAAAGTACAGTAATGCATTCTCTCCTTCTTTGATATTGAGTAGATAAAACTTGAAGAGGTAGATTTTGTTTTAAATGTAAATATACTTCCCGAGTAATCTGAGACTTAAATATGAGGTGAAATGAAATTATTCTAGTAGAGCTCTTAGGAAAAATTAGATGCTCAGAGAGCCAAAAGGGTCCAGCAAGACTAAGAGGGGGGAAAAAAAATTGAATTCTGCATCTGTCAATCTTGAAATCATCTTGAGAGGTTTGAGACTCAAGCAGCCTTTCTGCATTTAGATTTGATTTAGCAAGGCAGCCAGCAAGGCAGGGAGCTCTCCTTGCTTTGGCCACTCAGGGCCACTCCAGGATCTTACTGACAACAAGCACACCTGTGAGATGTGTATTGTACACCTAGTCATGCCTGGGATGTGCCCTGGAACTCTCATTGGTTACAGCTGATTGATTTTGTGTGCTGTTTCTTCAGTCTGCTTCAACCCTCCATTTCCTCCTTGCTTTTTAATGTTGACAACAAAACCACTAAATAATAATATGTGTTTTGAATCAGAGGTGTTGCTCACACAATCTGAAATGCTGTGAATAGTACAGCCAGTTTGGGGATGTTGCTATCCTCAACACCTAAATAGTGCTCTCTTTTTGAAGATGGAGTATTTAAGAGACCAATACAATAATTAAAATGCAGAAAAACTTTTAATTTCTATTTACCTTTTCCCCCTCTACAGCCTGTCTCTAGTACGTTTGTAAAGGTCATACAGCTCATTTCTCAGCAGGGTGAAGAAGGGGAGTCATTATGTTGAAGGCATTTGGACTAGTATAGCACACAAAAGGAAATGAAGATGAATAGGGCATTTGTGGTGGGTGGTGGATGTCAAAGATTGCTCTGGTAATACCTTAGTGTTACTTGGCTGAAAGGTTCAGCTAAATTTAGACAACAGCAGGCCAAGATATAAGGAAATATTAAACCAAAGAGGTACAGAATATGATATTTGTGTTGGTTATGTAAAGGATGATGGAGCTCAATTACAGGGTTGGTGCTGTAGCTGACACTCTTTTTTATTTTATAGTTTATAAATATCTTCATAAACCCCTCAAAGTTTCCAAAAGTCAGAAACACCATTTAAGTTTGTGATAAATGCAGAAAGTGTCAGAGTTTCAATACATGTCAAGGTCAGGACATTACTTTTACACTTTTACAGAATACCCAGCATAACCACCTTGCAGTGATGAGCCTTGGTGAAAGAACTGAGGTTTTCCCAAATAACATTTGCCCACCTTTTGGAAGCAAAATATTCCAGAAGACATTCATTGTACCATGGCTAATGAGTCCTAATTTCAAGCTGTTTTGCTTTTAATAATTCAGATGCAGGGGGTTGGTGTAGTAGGGGTAATAAAGCCCATAATGTAAGGTACTAGGTAATGGTATTTCTCTCTTCATTTTTCCTTCTCCAGTCCATTTATTTGTTATAGAAGTGATTTGTGATACACAACCTGATAAAAACAATTTTTGAAATCTTCTGCTAGAGCAACTGAGCACATTTTTAATCTTGGAGTCCTTTTATAAGTCCCAGACTCTAAAAAGGCAAAAAAACCCCCCAAAAAACCAAAAACAAGGCCAGAACTTTGTATTATCTTTTGCTGGTTTAAATTGATACCAAAACCCCCCTTTTTCCCTTTTCTCTTATCCTTAAATTACACAGATATATGCACAGGTTTACTGCTTGGACTGCAGTTTCCAAATGGTACGATTTCTTACACAGGGGAAAGACCCTCAGAAGATGTTAAAAAATAGTTTGAGGTACACAGAAATGCATCTAAGGATCTGTGTCAAGGTGCCTTGAAACCCTGAGACCAAAACACCATCTGGTTCTGTCAAAAACTAATGTGTTAGACAAGTCAAGCAGTTCTGAAAAATCAGGCCACTTAGTGCTCTATATGTAACATGCTGAGCAACTCCTGCCCTTCAGGATCAAGCTGCTTTTAGAAAACTTAAGTTTGAAATGTTGGACATAATTAATTTTCTGCTACAATTAGTTTGAAGCCAAACAATAGAATGCAGCCTCACATCCAGGCTCTTGCTGGATACTAAGGACATCCTTGCTTTGAAATGTAATATGCCTGAAGAAAGAGAGAGTCTCCAACATTTTTTGTTCCCTATGAGAATTTAAATATTTTATGTGTGAGAATGTAGAATTACGTTTTAAATCTATGTGCTGAGTGTGGCTATCTAAGCCACTTTTATTACATATTTCTTTGCTAAATTTGTTCTTCAGAAATTCTTTTGATGATTTATTTCCCATGTCAACAGCCATTACAGGGAACATTACTGAAACATTTCATGTTATTGTTAATTTTTCATTAGGTTTTATTATTTTAAATTGGTACACTGTTGCTAAACCTCCCCCCACTCTTTATTAATCAAAGTTCCTAAGGTATTAAAACCACATGGTATAATTTCTGGTGAGTTGTTTGTCAGTGTTTCGTTTACATTTCTCCTTATCCAAGGTCATAAATAATGAAAGTTTCTCTCAGTAGGCCTTTGCAGCCTAGTCCTGAAATCCCTGAGGTCTGTGCTGAAAGACTGTTGAGATCCTAAACCTGATACCACCCAGCCTACTGCTTCTGTTGAAAGGTTTTATTTTTACCATGAGCATCTTCAGCATCATTGTCTGTGCCTCTCAATGGGCCAGAGGACTCATGTTTGCATACACCCTCTGAAACAAAGACAGAGGGAAATGGAAACAGTGCTCTGCTGGCAGTCACCTGTCCTTTCATCACACACATCACATTTCTGAGTTATGCTGATTTTTGTTCCTCCTTGTCTTGCCTACAGAAAAAGACATTTCTTGATACGAAACCAAGCAGAATGATGATGATTTTCAGCTGTGCTTCATGCTTGTTTGTAGAGCTTGCAAAACAGCCACTGTGGATACTCATAGCTTTGGTACCTTTATCTGCTTTCCAGAAACTGCTGTTTCCCACCCCTTTGCTGGGGCCCCCAGAAACTTTTCAAGCCATAATTCATTGAAACACTTCTAAAAGCTTGAAAAAGTAGAGAAAGTAAAGAATGAATCCTGCCCCCCCTCCACACAGCACCATCTCTGGGATCTGCCAAGTATATACAGGACCACAGAGATTTATTATTAGAGCATTTCGTTTTTGTTAGTTAATGCATATAGCTAAAAAAAAGCACGTTCTCTTTTTTTTGGACAAAAAAAGTTTTGTGTGAGATGCTCAGCACCTGCTACAACTGCACTCATCCCTATCATGTTCAGCCAGGTTTGAATAGCTGCACTGATCAATTATTGTAATTTCCTACTGTTCAGGAAGAGTAGCTAGCCCATGTTCAGATACGGGAGTGCAATAAGAGCTGGCAAAGAGGGACATCCATAATGGCATCAATAGTGTTGCTACTAATGTGTGCACTAAACAGTAAAATGTTTCAAGTTCTATTGGCATCTGACTCTGATGTCATCATTATATTTACCAATGGATAAAAAAAATCTAACTACCAGCCTCATTTATGGCAAATTTTTCTATCACAGTGCCAGACTTGTTGAAGTACCTCATTAAGTACCTCATGTATTAATGTCCTTCACTCAAAAAGCCCACAAAAAAAATACAAAAGAAAAAAATTCCTCTCAAAGTAAAAATCAGTTTCTAAAATTTCTCCTTTAGAGAAACTTAGTTTTCACCAGAAAGTTTGCAGTAGCTTAACAAGTTAGGACTTGTGGTCTGACTTTTCTTCTTAGCCTTAAGAATTTTTTCCCATGCTTTCACTAATTCAGCTGCAGTCTCATACCATTGGGGAAAACTACTACAAAGGTCTGAGGACTGTGCCAGGGTCCAGCATTTATTATGCCTGGTACAATTGGAAGTAATCACTATTAATTAATACTACTAGAGCAATAACCTGGTCCAATCTTCACAGGTCAAACAAGCAGCACTCAGCAACAGAAGGGCAGCTCTGTATCAGGTGGTGTGGTGGTCACTTCCTCTTAGGGCCAGGATGCATACTAGGCATGGGGCAGGGAAAAAAGCAAAATATGTTATAGGTGATAACAGAAGCACCTCTTTTGTTTGTGTAATGGCTATAAAAATAACTCCTTTGCAAACACTGAGATGCTTGAAAAATGCAGTGATTATTAGAGCGTAATTTCTAATTACCACATAGCTGAGTGAAACATGTTTCAGATTCCAGCAGCAGAGAGAAAATCTCCTAACACAGGAACAAAAAAAAAAAAAAAAAAAAAAAAAAAAAAAAAAAAAAAAAAAAAAGAAATGAAGAATGGCCCGGAATTGCTGCTTAGGCAGATGGGTGAATAAGCTCATAGCTACCTCTGGCACAGCACAGCTACGCAGGAGCGCCGCGGCTGCTGCTGATCCCAAGTGGTGTGTTGAAAGTGAAACACAGATGAAAAGGAGTGTGGGGTGGATGGAGAAGAAAAGGAGAGACAAATACCAAAGAATTTAGCTTGGAGGGACAGGAGGGCTTGACTAGAATTTTTTTCAAGCTGTCTTGTTTACTGAATGTAAATGCCTAAAGTTGTTCAAAGAACTTCCCTGCTTTTCAAAGGATTTTAATGTATCTCACACAGTGCTTAAAAAACCACCTTTGAACACAGTTTGTTTTCTCTGTGTGTTTTGTGAAGTGATTGATGCTGCTTACAGGACTTCATTAACCTCCTCCCTATTTCTGCTTGTGTTTTGTTCAGTTTTATTATAAATGTTTGGACTTTAAGTAACTTGCTCCAGGTTATTTTGAAATGCTGCTCCTTGCCAACGGCACCTTCATTCTGTTGCCTCCAAGCAGGTTCATTAAAATCTCTGTGGAGTAACATGCATTTTATTTGGCATTAACTCCAGCACAGTTCCTGAAACAGCAGTTTCTGATTGATCTTGAAAAGTACTTTGGTTTTGGCTTTCCTGCAAACCCCTCTGGTGCACCTTGTACCTTCTAACAGTGTTCACCACAGACAGCTTTTCAAACAGTTTAAACCCTTGGAAAGCTATTGCTACTTTAAGCTTTAGTGAGTTTGGGGTTTTTTTTCCTGTTTCTTTTTTTTTTCCCCTTTAAAATCTGAGGACAGAATGGTATAAAACTCTAGCAAACAGACATTTTTTCCTCTGCTAGTCACCATCTTTCACCACAACATCTTTCCCATTCTTACAGCTGTAATACTTCTTTTTCCTGCAAACTGTAATACTTCTTTTTCCTGCACATTAGCATGAACTGGCACTAATTTTCCTTTAAGCTATACCAGTTTTCAGAACTTTTAAAAATCTTGTGTTAATGTCCAACATCTGATTAGTTATAAATCAGAGAAAAAATAACTAGTTTACTCTTTTTAGACAGAGTACACTTGCAATTACTTTCTCACCCACTCCTCCTCAGACATTGGAAATTTGTAAAAACAACTGCAAGTGAAATCTCTAAATCATTAGTATCTTCTTGTATTTGCAGGGAAATGAGTGTTCATATTTCTATCTGACATAAGTAAGTCTTAAATTATAGCTATTTTCCAGCAATGAGATGCTTAATCTCTTTTATGGCTTTCTCTCTATTATGTGAAGTACTGCCTGGTTCTGTATTCTTTCTACTGATGAAGCCAAAGTTATTCAGAAAACCCAATTACTGCTTTGGTAATGTCTTCTCCAATGGACATGGCATTATTGGAGAACTGCTTCTTTATTCTGGCCACTCTCGTTCTTATTATTAATTACAGTCATATCTAAAATCCCTATTCTAGGCTGAATTGTACTAGGTTTGTAGAAGCATTTACAAAACAAGGAATTCTTGCCTGAATAGCTCCTGATGTAAAATTAAGGGGTCAGGCAAATAAAGATGATATTGACTGGTTTGGAAGACAGACGTCTCAGTACAATGAAGCTTACAGAGCTTCAACCTTTTAGGAATCTTAAAGTTTATAAAAGCAGCCTTAGAGTGTTTTTTGAAGGAGTATAAGAGGATGAAAAAGTTTTTAGAAAGGATCTGTGGTTTAGTCTGATCCTCTTCCTCCTCCAGTAGGATAAGGTAGTGACTGAAACTTTCAAACATATAAAAATATTCATGTAAATACAGAGGTACACTTTACCAGATTGTCAGTCTGAAACTATGATGGCTTTCCACCTGAATGTGTGTTTGTCTCCACATGGAGGGGCACTAAAAGTTAGACTTCATTGCTTACTGAGTATTTTTCATATACTGTGTTTTTATCTGTTAGGGAATCCACCCTGTCTGCCTCTGTTTTCCACCTAGTAGATGTCCACTTCAAAGAACTCAGATGAAAATATTTTTGTTTGGCCTTCTCTCAGTGATTTCCACAGACAAATAGAAGTTATTGGGAAATAATTTCTGCTGCCCAGGATTTTACTATGTTCAGTTACAGTGCAGTACTTTTAATACAAGATAGCCTCAAACCAACCTTTATAATAACATTACCCTCCTTTTTTTTTTCCTTTGATGTCACACTAAGACATTCACCATGTTTTTGAGTAGGGGTATGGTATAATATCAGTTTTAAAAAATGTTTGATGTTGCATTTACAGTGCCTCCTTTTCTGCCACTTTGGAATGTCATTCAGCTTTCAGCAACAAGGGAATCAATTCTCATCTCTCAATTCCAATACCCATGTTTAAATTTTTCAGAGTGCCATGTGTTAGTGCTCTATTTTGCTTCAGAGTTCTGCATTCTGTAAGTTTTTAAGCTGTGAAACAGTACTAATGTTCTCAAAGACCATCTTACTGCTGGTCTCTTTCCCCTTTCCTGTTTCCTTTGCATCTTTCCACTTGACTTGGCTATTTTTGAGCCTCTTTCTCTGAGCATGGACGTGGGATCATACAGAGAAGCATTATGAGCACCAAAGACTTCCAATGAGGTCACTAAGGATCCTGCAGATTGCCATGCAGGGCATTCCATGACTGGCTCAGCCAGCCTCTCGTCCCCATGGCTATAAAGTAGTTATGTGCTTCAATTTCACCAGGACTGTGATAGCATTAAGGATTATTTATATTCTCTGAAACCATGTCCTCACTTAACACCCTTTTCAGCCTCCTCTCCTTCTCCTTCTTGCCTTAAAGCCCTTCCCTTTGTGATTTGCTCTGCTTCCCTATCAGCTGCACGTGCTGCTGTTTTCTGGCACTGCACCGCTCCACTGTGGAGCCATCCCTGTCCCTACAGAGCACAGATGTGAGCACATTGGCATAGTTTAGGTGTGCTCACACAAGGGTTGCTTTAGCTCTCTTTTCTGATGATGCTTATTCCAACACTGGAATGCTCTTACTCTGCTTCCACTTTTCTTTACTTTTCTGTGATGTTGCTTTTGAATAAAATAAAGCTTTTGTAAGTTCGAAAGAGCAGAAATATTACAATACAAAGGAAGTTAAAATAACATAATGAATCTTTTCAAAAGTCTTATTTGTGTGGTTAAACAATGAATGTTCAAAGGCTGTCCATATCAATGCTCCATAATGCCATTTATGTTTGTTCTTTTTTTACCCTTTTATAACAGAAATGTAGGGCTTTACCTACTGTATATCTACACATAAATGCACACACCATACATAATAATGTAAGCACATATTATGATATTTTTAAAGCTCATACATCTATCAAATGCTGAAAATCCAACCAAGATATGCTTGCAGCTCATAAAAATAGGAGCTCATATTCCAACTCTCTTTACAGGCTCCTTAGAAGGAACATATTTTTTAATCAATAACTTGATGTAGACTAGAAATTGCAACAGAAAACACAAAATAAATTCTTATTCCTCCAATTGCTTGAATTGCTTCCAATGATAAAAAGACAAACAATGCACATTCACAGAATCACCTTATTTAAGGAGAAGAGTTTTACACATTCAGGCACAATATGCAGAATTAGGAAAGTGCAGTAAAGCTAAAAGGAAGTTAAGAAATAGTTTTTAAAAATTTGTTTTTGGTTTTGTGGTGCAGTATACCCTCCTTTCTGAAAAAGAGCTTTATTCAGCTGCCTTTACTGTGATACAGTAAAGAACTGCTCTCCATCCCACTGAAGGGACTATAAGTGGTGACAATTCATTTTCTCAATGAGGAGAGAAATGGAAGGAAAATGGAAGGAAGGTGAAACCACTCCTGGTTTGGTCTCGGAATAACATAGTCTCACCTGGCAAAGTATCTGATAAACACAAAAGAAAGGAAAATAACACACAATCCTTTCAAATGTGTTTCATTGGCTGTGATATGCACCTAGCTCTATAATACTCATTTTTGAGCAGATGTTCCAAAAAATGCACTGCTGCTTCTGAATGTCAGCATGTTTATCCATTCTAGCATACATGTGAAGTATGAAAACAGAGATGAAGATAGTTATGGATTTTTATAGCACACTATGATATTTTGGCAGCAGCCAGGCCATTTGCACATACTATTGAAATTAGAAAATCAAATTTTAAATCTCTAATGTCTGATTAAATATAGTTAGTACATAAGTAAACAGCTGTGCTTATTACAAGATCCAGAATTTAATAATAATAAAATAACCTAATTTGAAGTTCACCCTTCCCAAGTGTTCCTCTGAGATGAATTCTCATGGCTCTCAGCAAAGGAAGTGGGACTCAAAGGTTCTCATCTTCACAAATCAGGCCCTATGAGAAAAATACGTTTGTTCTTTAACATTTTTCAGTAATATTTAATACCCAGAAAATACAGATTCCCAGCTGTTACACTTTGTCGCACAGCAATATCACACCGTGATAGTAAATCTTACAGTTATTTTTGTATAAGTGGTATTCAATATAAAGTTGTCAGTAAACATATATTTGAGTGTTTTGCTTAACTTGTTTATTGGTACATCTTGGGATATTGGTAATAATGATCAGTATTTCAGAAAATCAAGCTAGCAAAAGTGATTGCAAAAGAGCTTCCTATATGTTTGTGTAAGTAACTATGCAGGGTCTATTCTGCTCTGGTTGAGCTGTATTAGCAAATTAGGAGGCAGCCCCAACTTGGGAACAAGCTGAGGGAGATGCCTGAACCTGGTATGGTACAATCCCCTATGGCCTTGCCTGAGCTGACTAAGGCTGATGAATCCTTGCTTTGCCACTCCTGATTTTCTCCTTTTTTCCCCACCTCTTTGTGTACAGTAATTTCACGACTATAAGGCACACCCTTTTGATTAAAATTTTGAGCGAAACCCGGAAGTGTCCTTTATAATCCAGTGCGCCTTATATATGGACAAACTTCAGAAATTTGCCAACCTGTAAGTGCAAGCCATGGTGCCGAGCCGCGGCAGCTGGTGCCAGGGGCAGGCAGGAGTGCCGGGGCCTGTGGCACGGGGAGGGTGTCTGGGGCTGCGTTTAAAGGCTACTCCGATCCGTGAAAAATGTTTGCAAATTACCAGTAAATCCTGCAATCACGCCATTGCATTAGTAATTCATTACTTTGTTGCATGCGGATCCTCACCACAAAAAAAAGTGCACCGTATAGTCTGGTGTGCCTTATATATGGACAAAGTTTGGAAATTTGCTGACAACCCGGAAGTGTGCCTTATAATCTGGTGTGCCTTATAGTAGTGAAATGACTGTAATCTGCTCTGGGATGAGTGCACTTGTGTGTTTAGAGCTTTGTTTTGTGGTTTGTTTGTTTTTTCTTCAATAGTTCCATCCTGAGTGGACATAAAGTGGCAAGAAAGCCTATTCCAGCTGGCAGTGCATAGGCACGAACTAGCGGAGTTTCCTTTTTTATTTTTTTTCCTCTCCAGACCTGCCAAAGACACAAAAACCCCAGAGCAGTTACAGATGCAGTTGTCTGTCCCCAAAAATACAAGGGGCTCCTAACAGGCCAGCTGCTCAGTGCAGCGGCACGGGCAGTGTGTGCCAGCCAGGCTTTCCTCAGCAGCACTCACGGCTGCAGCCGGGCTGAAACAAGCACTCCACCCTGCAGGCTCAGGATGCCCTTTGGAGACCGTGTTTCCAAATGATGCTATTGTACCAAATTTAAAGGGGAAGAGTAAGAATCCCATGAAGGTTGGCGCTTCATCCGGACCAGGAAAAGTGGATTGCTTAGCAACTAGCACTTACTGTTCTTCTCAATTATTTGTTTCTGTTGCGAGAATATCTCCAGACAAATCTGTCTGGATTTTTTTAACCCATTTAAAATGCAAATAAACAAATGAGAAAGACTCCAAAACTTGGAGATGCCTTGTAACAGAATGCATTTTAATTCCTATGGGCCAATGCCCAAAAACAAGATTACAATCTTGCATTACCCTCATGCACTACCATAGAAAAAGACAGACCCTCTGTAAGGTCCTGCTACCCATGTATATCTGAATACTGGTTCTTTTTGGATGTGATTTTACATCTCCTAAAATAAGTGATGTATTTGAGTTAGGCACTTCCTTTGCTTCATATATAAAATAAGTATTTTTCTTCTATTTGGATTTCTAATATCTACACTATTTGCACTTAGGAAGCACAAAAGATGAATGCACACAAATGTAAATAAACATAATAAATATCCATGTATATTTCTGCAAAGCTGTTTTTGTCCTCATTTATGTGAGAACAGCACATCACTTTGAAAATATTTATTAAATTCCTTCTCTTTGGCTGATCAAGAACCAGCATACATAGCTGGTAAGGTGAAGATTAAACAACTTCTTGAAACTATATAGTAGTACACGAAACTTACTTTATGACTCCTGAGTTTGATACAGATCTTCTGCCCCTTGACAACAGTTATTTTGCACAGCTGGCTTGTAGGAGTCAGTTGGCTCTTATACTGTAAATAGGGCTTTGTTTGCTAGGAAAGCTATTATGGGGAGATAAATTGGTATAAAATCATAAAGGTATAAAAAAATTTATAGAAGCTGTAGGTTATTTTCTATATTCTCAAGGAGTTTATAAATCCTGTTTACTATATCGTGGAAATGTTCACAGATTATTGGAAGCATTTTTCATTTGCCTTGATAGAGTACAGGGTTAGGATATGCTGTGCATGAAGCACTCACCTTACACTCTGCAGTCTTCTGGAAAAACTCTCATACTTGTGTCTTGATGAAAATATTTATCTTTAGCACACATTTCATGATATCTGATTGATATTTGAACTACATTCACTGGAAGTGAACCTGGCTTTTCCCTCAGAGTTTGCAGAGAACCAACAGGAATTAAGGCTCTGATTTAATGATCAGTTCTGGTATTCATTATAAGGAAGATAAAATCATTATGATGTGAGCCCTTTCCTTTTCCCTTACCTTTCCCTCTTAGCATTGTCATCGTGGTTTTTTTTTAACATGCAAGACAGCTACTCCAGAGCAGACATAAAATTAGTTTTGCTCAATGGATTTCTTGTCATGCATGTGCAAAAAGCTTAATTTGCCTCCAATTTAAATTTTTGTTTTCCTCTGGTGACTCATTTTGCTGCATCTGTGTTTATTCTATAACCTGTGGATAAGGCATGTTTTCCTAGCTGGGAGCTGGCTGGGCTTTTGCTGATGTCTGCCATGTGTTGATTTAGTCTTGCATGCAATTCTCTCCTGATTTCCCTAAAGCTCCCACAGTCAGCATTTTCCCAAGGTGCTCCACACAGGTCTTCTGAGAAACCCTTCAGGTAAAGTTCATCTTCAGGCTTATGTAAGACATTACAGATTCTTTGTCCTTTGTAACAAAGTTTTTTTCCCTCCTATAAATATGCATACTTCACTAGTCTGTGATAGATGATTTATTGTTGTAGTTTGCCACTTGCTTTATAGATTTTCTCTTGATCACAGTGACTTGATCTGTTTGGGTTTTCTTGCATTTTGAACTTATTTCTTGGTATCATTTAATTCTGTATCTTTTCAGTGAGCTGCAGCTTGCTTTGTGGATGTCAGGAACAGACTTACACACCAGAAAGGCTAATGACAAGAAAGAGGTCAAGTAACTGTTTTCCAAGATAATCTTCTAGTCAATAGTGGGAGTTTGGGAGTCACTTTTTATCTACGAGACTAAACTTCATTCTCCAATGAAGTACTTCTTCAAGTACTCCTGTTGGTATGTTTGCCTCCTTACAGTATAAACCTTGTCTATACATTTCTTATTATTACTGTAGAAATGGTCATGCAGGTTCTTAAATACATCTTAGGCTTTCTATGGTATCCTCTCAGCTCCTCCCTAAGTACCCCCTTGTCTAAGTGCCTGATCTTTTCTAAGAAGGTGAAGACCTTTTAGAAACTAATGACAACTTTACCCAAGCAAAGACTAAAACTGACCCTTTGTCTTGCAATGACTTTAATCAAGTTGCAAATAACTATGTCAGGCTTCATCTTGTTGATGTGTAGACCTGTGTTTTTCACTGTTAAGTTGCTTTTTGGATGGTGATTAGCAGAGTGTTAACCTGTATTATATTAGGAAGTGTTGTATTTGGGGTGTTTAAGATAAAACAGTTCTTGTATCAAGTACCAAATAACTTGTGGGATGTCAAATTCTTTAACTTTTAACATTTGCTTAGGGAAAGTTAGGATGTTTCTATCCTCTAGGAATACCGCAATGACAGGATTATCCTGAAAATTATTTTGATATAGTTCATAAAAATAAATAGGATTTTAAAAAAAAGTCTACCTTTCTTTTATGTGACAGTTTGTGTCATTCAGAATATTTTTCCCACTCAGTAGGACATCCTACAATATTGAAAACTTAATGTCATGGTAGACTGCTTTACTTACCTCTTTTTACTTAGCACTTGCTACTTTATTAGAGGCTGCTTGTGGCTCTGTCTCTTACTTTTTTACTGAGGTGCTTCAGCTTGAAGTGTTTGTGTGCAAATAGCAACTCACTCCATGCTGTTATAACTCAATGGGATGATAGGGATGATGGATTGCTTGCTGAAATGAAATACCAGCTTTATTTATAACCTCCCCTCGAAAGGTTCTGATTAAGATACTTCAGTACACATCCATTTCTTCAGAGCCTTTACATTCCTCCATTTAAAACTGCCTTGATACTGCTGTGTGCAATAAGAACTTGTGTCAGTGCTGATGCAAATCTCTGCTTTAAAGGACTGTGTATATGCATGGACTCCTTAAGCAGGTATGTATCACATAAGTTTTTGGAACAAGAGGAATGCTGTCTTCTTCACAGCAGTGTGCATATGAAATATTATTTGGGGCTCCAAAGCACCTCTGGCTCTCCATGGCTGCAGTAGAGTGACTGTGGCTGCAATGCAGCCAGACAGTCCCTGTGGGTTTATGAATGCATCATCCCTCTCCCATGACAACGTGCACAGATCCCATTTCTGCTGCACATTTGCTACTTCTAACAACTGAATGAGTTCTTAAATGATAGTGACTACTTTAAAATGCCTGCTGTTTAAAATGCCTCCCACCAAATTGCTTGTCTGTCACTGTAAAAAAATAGCAGTTACTTCAGCTACTACCAAACCCTTTTCTTTCCATGTAGAAAGACTGCTTCTCTCCCAGTCTGCACATTCCACTACAGTGCACGGACCCAGGCAGGCTAGTTCGAAATATGAGAGTGAAAAGGCAATTCTGGTTACTCTTTTCTTTTACATTTTCAATTCAAAGTTTCTCATAGGCTTTTGGGATGGAAACAAACAATATTAAGTGGATTCTACTGCATACAGCATCAAGTCTGAGTATTGCTGATAGGGATCTATTCTAAAAGGGGAATCAGCTACCACTTAATAAGTAAAAAACAACATTTTGGCTAGAGAATTACTCTTGGTAAGAGATTACAGTAATTTCACACTGATAAGCTGCACCTATTTCACTGAAGAATCAAGCTGATCCCAGGAGTGCAGCTAATCACCAGGTGCGGCTTATTTATGGACAAATTCTGGCGAAATGCCAACTCGGAAGTGTGAGCCAGCAGGGGAGAGAGCTGCTGCGGAGCCATGGCCGGCTGGGGAGCTGCTGTGGAGCCACTGCCCAGCAGGGAGCTGCTGCAGAGCTGCTGCTGGGTGGGCAGCAAGCTGGAGCCACTGGCGAGCAGGTGGCGAGCTGCCGCCGCCTTTGCCCAGCCAGCCTGGCTTTGCCGTGTTCGTGCAGCCAGCCTGCTGAGCTGGCTTCGCTGGTGAGCCACCGCTTTTGAATGGCACGG
>VRYO01001865.1:7637731-7665577 GCA_009812075.1 Sialia sialis
GGGCTGCCTTTAAAGGCTTTGCCGGTCTGTGAAAACTGTTTGCAAATTGAGCACTTGACACCCAAACCCCACATTCACATGATTCTGTTACTAACTCATTACTTTGTTGCACATGGATCCTCTCTTAAAAAAAAAAAAAGAGAAAAAAAAAAAGGTGTGGCTTATGAGTGTGAAATTACGGTACTCTT
Source organism: Sialia sialis (assembly GCA_009812075.1). NCBI lineage: Eukaryota > Metazoa > Chordata > Aves > Passeriformes > Turdidae > Sialia > Sialia sialis. The sequence goes on from VRYO01001865.1 coordinate 7,637,920, forward strand.
ACCAACTGATTCTACTGAAGAGAAACTTCTGTGTAGAAAGCAGGCATACAGGCATGGGATCTAAAAGAGCTTTACCATTTCATTTGGTAATATAATCTTGAGGACGCCGTTAAACTTTGCTATGTGGTAGGACATCATCTGTTGGGCAGATTCTGAGCAATTAGTATCAAACCTAATTAAATTTCCTGTGTCTTTCTGTAGCTCTTTTTACTGTCAGTGCTATCAATGATCAGTTTTTCTGAAAGACCTTGCCAAGTGACTGATCAGAAGAGATCACATGTGAACCCAGAGTCTGTTCCTGAAGGTGGTAAAGGGACAGAGCAAAATACAAAGTATTCATATGCTTAGCATCTAAATCCAGGTTGTGTTTCCTGCCAAAGATATAGCTACAGCTGTATGTCTAAAGATATGACAGGTCAAGAGCAAAGGAAAGTGTCAATGCCAAAGAGTTATCACAAAATAATTTGCTTTACAACCATCTCAATATTTTAGCATTTTTATGGCAAGGGTATGAGAGCTATTCTGATTAATTATATTTTATAATATATTCCTTTAAAGGCACTTTCCAGTAGATAATAAAGGATTAGGTCAGATTTGGTTTATACACTGTATTCTCCCTATTGAAGTAAGGAGACTTGAGGAGTATAAAAAAACCCCAAACCTCTAAACTTGAGCCCTGGTGAATTCTCATATTTCTGTCTACAGGTCATATCCTGGGGTTGTCATAATCTGTAATACAAAGCCTTTCAGGTTTGTACAGCTTGGCCACAGCAGGAAGTTCATAGCCTGAAAGGCAAGAATATTCCCAGTGAGAGTTGTGTAGCTGTGCAGTGAAATTCTCTAGAGTTTATAGAGATGCACTTGCGTGTTGCCACACTTAAACTCTCATATTTTGCTGCTGTTCCCAGGATAAACAGAATGATTTTGCAGGGACTGTGCATTAGGAGTTCATCCTTCACTTGAAGGGAAAGCAAGCTAGGTTTCTATTACAACAGAGTCCCCAAAGAATGCCCCAAGAAAGGCAATGACAAATGCTGCTGGCTTGAAAATGAAGGACACACCATTTGGGAGGGGCAAACGTGCAGGGCTTTTTCCTCTCAGCCTTGCCTGAAGTATGAAGAAGATCTGTTAAGTGACTCTTGCCTATACAGAGATGTGAAGACCCTACAAATGTTTCAAAACTGAGAAAATCTGATACCTGCAATGTGAGACGGCACCTAGCACAAGAAACTTCTAAATTTGAAGGCAGTGAAAAACAGTTATATGAAAAAGTGCCTTTTTTTCAACATATGTAATATTAGGTGCAGTTTTGAAAACACACAAGTTTGGAAAGCAGTTAATTATTAGTAACTATTTTTAACACAGGTTTGTTCGATGCAGTGAAAAACATTCAGTTTTAAACAGCCTGAGCAGCCTATATAAGTCATAATTTCTAGTCTTTAAGTTTCACAGAAATCGAGAATTGTTGCAACAGGTGGCTCAAAGTGGCCTTGTCCGCAGCTGGAATTCACTTTGATTTTCAGATCAACACACCACAACTCCACCCATCCCGTCCCTTAAATTTAAAATATTTGCTCTATGGCTGCGGAAGCCCTGGTATTGATGACAACAAAGCAAAACATTGGTAAGGAAAAATGTCTATCATTTCTAGGCAGGGAAAGTAGCAAGTTTTGATAAATAAGTATTGACTGAGCACCTTTCTAAGGCTGTGAGCTAAACTCTAGGGCTGCAAATTTGAATCTCCTGTGCAGATTAAGGCCTATACCCCATTTCAGAATGGGGCAAACTCAGGTGATGTATAGCACGCCTTTGAAGCCCTCAGCCAGTTACGTGGTGTGAGCTGGTCCAGGAACTGCAGGACTTTCATAGACCCTTGCTATAAAATAATCAAGGTCAGAGTTGGGTAAAGTTAAGCTGAATGCTGATCAGACTGCTGATCACTGCTCAAAAGGAGCATGAGCAGCAGTGGGAAGGGGATGGAGAATGAGAGGGGATATCTGGCCTCCTTTCACCTTTATTTTCCGTGCCTTTTCTCTGTAAGCAGCCTTCACATTATTGATGAATTTCATTAATTTTAACTCTCTTCTTAGGAGGTCAAAACTTTTTTTGTACTCCTGATGAAAAGCCTTTCAAGGATCTCATAACTAGATGCTGAATAATCAGGTCATAGGCATTTGTGTGTATGCCTAGAAAACAAATCATGATGTTGAGGTGACTACTGGAAACATTGATATTTGGCAGGATTGGGGTAGTTTTGAGCTGTTTGTCTCTACCTGCTTAACTTCAAAAGGTTAGGCTGAGTTAATTTTGGCTTTCTTCAGTGCTGCTGAGGATACATCTGTGGTCCCCACTGAGGTATTATACTGCTGTAAAGATTAGGCTGCGTAGTCTGTCTGTACTTGTCAGCAACTGATACCTTTAAAGAATTTCTTCAGAAGATGCTGTTTGTGTTGTTTTGACATAACGTCAATTTTATATAGATATTTATATATATTTTTTACAATGCATCAACACATCCAAAACCAACAACCCACAAAACCTCAGGAAAGTGGGAGGAAAGCTTTTGACGTTCCTTTATAACTCTGAGATAAACTGGGCTATCAGGAGTGTATGATAGTTGGAGATCAAACTTTGTTGGTTTTTGATGGCTTCTCTGTACCAAGTTAAGATAACTTACACAGAATTATCTCTGTGTACTACGAGTAACACTTGAAATTTTGAGAAATGAGACAAAGTGCTAGACAATGTAATTTTTCTATCTCAACATTAGGAAAAAATCTAGACTAAAAAGAAAATATTGTAGAAGTTGCAGTTGCATTTAGGATTTATTGCAAGCAGGTGACAAGATAACAATTTCAGGGCAACACTATGGATTACGAGATAATTAGGGGCATATGGTCCTGGCTGAAACCTGCTGGACACATCTCTGTCTTCAGGAATTATTAGTATAGCTTTTCTGTTTTATTTATGGCTGTTTTATTAGTAAACAGTATAAAATACCCTTAAACAGGACATGCTATCTGCTTTCAGGCACAATGTCGCTTTCTTAGTTTTGTTTATTTGATTTAAGTGAAGTTTGCAGAAAAACATTAGTATGCTGGTCCCAACACAAGAATTTGGTACCAAATATCTGCTCAGACACTTTTCAGTAAATCTGCAGTCATTTGGGAGCTAGAGACAGGATAAAGGTTTGCAAAGAAACTGAGGACCCACAAGAAGCTGCTGGCAGTAGCTTTATTTCCCGATAAGGTACATCTGTCTTCCTTCTGTATCTTTCTACCGCAACTTGGCCTCTCTACATCTTATGAATAAAATGAAGGCTAATGGTCCTCTGATAAAATAAGCTGAAGGCTTATCAGAAGTAGCTGCATGCATTTAAGATAGTCTCCTTACTGTACAGTAACTAAGAAACCTTTAGCTGTTGCAGCTTTTTCCAAAGGTGCAGATTTGTTTGTGGTGGCTCTGACCAATCTGGTTGTGCATGCTTTTACTTCAGAGAGAATGAATTATCTGAAAATGTATTATAATTTGCTTTGGCTGTAGCAATATCCTGTTCTCAAAATTTTCAAACAGCATTTCAGCAAGAGAAGCATAATTATTAGCAATGGGGTTAAATGTGGTATTTGGATGCTGCAGAATGAGTTGTTTTCTCACTCTTCAACCATTTTTCCGTTTTAAAAAAAGCAATTTTAAAAAGCTGGTAAATTTTATTTATTAATTTATCAATATAGAGAATGATGAGGAAGGACAAAGGATACTGGCTTCCAGGTTGTTTTGTCCTGTCATGGAATAGAGATAAGTGTTGTAGATTAGCAAGACAAATACTCTATTTTTTAATTTGTCCTCCTTTTTTTTTTAATTGAAGTTACTAAGTGCATATAGCTAATAGCACGAAAAAATGCTCTCTTGGTATTTCCTGGTATGATGAACTGATCTATTTTAATTAGCAGTTGCTGATACAGTTGGGATGAGACTTTAGCTCAAGCAAATCTAAATCAAGCAGTGCCTGTGATGATGATGGCCCCTGGCCTGTCTAAACTACTCTCTCTGCTGCTGCATGTAGACATACTGTGACAATATCAAATTGAGGGAACTGCTTGCAATGGATTGCTGAGGAGCCATGAATTGTTTCATATCTAGAGCTCTATATCATCTAAAATCAGAATGTTTGGTATGTGGTGAAAGAAATACTTGAGTGGGTCTATTTTCCAGAATATCTATTATCATGAAATGAAATATAAAAGCAAGGTGGTATGAAGGACTAATACCTTCCAGAAGCCTGAAGGCATAAGACAAAATAAAAAAAAAGAAAAAAAAAAAGAGCTTTTCTACTCAGTTCATTATAACACCGTGGGAGATCAGTATCAGAGAAGTTTAAAATAGAGCATCATAGAAGCATTACACGAAGTTTTGGAGAAGAAAATAATTTCCAGTGCCCTCTGCTGACTGCAGGCAGTGCAGTGATGTGGCTCAGCTCAGCTGTGTGTGGCTGTGAGCTTTGCTCAGAGCCTGCACTGAGCAGTGGGTGCGAGACACGATGTGAATGGAACTGTGAGTGAGTCATGCTTGGAGGAAAACGTTTTGCTGCAGGTGCTGCTATAATGTCTAAAAGCTTTTCTTTATGCTCACCTGCAATGAGCCATGATATATTGGCAGATGTGAAAAGCTTTTTCAAGTCCATTTTGACTGCCAGGTTACACAGGCTACTTAATTTCAGTGTGCTGTCCTTGCTCCTCCACTGCTTGAAACTGTGTGAATTTTGGGCTCCCAGAGAGAGATGCAACCCTGCTCTGGACTATTTTGTGTTGCACAATGTCAGTTTTATCCCAGTCATTGAAGAAAAAATGAAAACAGAATAAAAACAAAAGCTCCCAAACAAATTAAGAAATAATAACACAGAGGAAAGGTTTGCCCTATCTTTCCGAGAAGAGCATGAGAAGATTTTAGAGGGCAAATTAGGGACTTAGTATTACAGCATCTTCAAGCATTCTCTTAAACCCTGATGGTTTTGAGGCCAAAACAGTCTTTGGGGGCTACCTTAGAATGAAGAGGATGCAGCTTTCCTTTATGGAAAGCTTAGACACAGTGTGAGAGGAGCATAGCTCCAGCTTGCTTACTATGCTGTGGATTACTTGGGAACCTTCATTTACCCATCCAAAGGTTAAATAATTTCCCTGTAACTGTTTGTAGACTGGATCTATTATCGGGTTAGGACAGTGCTAGTGCAGAAGAAGGTTGGGCCTGGTTCAAGTACTACAATCCAGAACATGAAAATAAAGTGATTTTGACTATTATAAGAATTATGTACATAGATAGTATTTCTAAGAATGGATTATAACCTTTCTAATGTTATTCAAGTATATTTTCCCTTCAATTTCTGTAACATCTCTGTGCTTCTGCATTCCAATATTCGCTGTCAGCTTCTGTAGGTCTTGATGCTCTGACTTAAACTGGAAATGTCTATGTACAGTAATTTCACGAATATAAGCCACACCTTTTTCATTGAAGAATCCAGCCTACCCCAGTGGTGCGGCTTATATTCAGGTGTGGCTTATCTATGGACAAATCCCAGCGAAACGCCAACCCGGAAGTGAGAGCCGGCCAAGCAGAGTGGCAAGTGGGAGCCTCCGGGAGCATGAGACTGCCTGGAACGGGGGCTGCAAGTGTGCGGCCCGGCCCCTGTGCCATCGGGAGCCGGTGGGAATGGGGGATGGCTGGGAACGGGGGCTGCGCAAGGGCGGCCCGGCCCCTGTGCCACCAGGAGCCGGTGGGAACGGGGGACAGCCGGGAACAGGGGCTGCGCAAGGGCGGCCTGGCCCCTGCCGCTGGGAAGCCGGGCTGTGTGGGGCCGGGCCGGAGCGCCCCACCCCCTCTGCCGTGTGAGTTTAAAAAAAAAAACAAAAAAAACCCCGCGGCTTATATTCGGGTGCGGCTTATATATGGACAAATCCCGTGGTCTTCCCAGCTACCCGGAAGTGCGGCTTATATTCAGGTGCGGTTTATAATCGTGAAACTACTGTACTAGTTTCCTGTATTAGTTTCTCTGAAGCAATTTCTTTGGATGTTATGTGCAGGTATTGATGTGGTCAAGCATCAAACACCTTCTACATTTTCTAAACATAAACTTCAAGGCTAGGCTACAATTACAGGACAAGTAATTACTCTGGGTCAGTGGATGTATTTCAGTAAATACCACTTGGTTAGCTCAGGTCCCAGAGGGAGATTAAAAAGAGCAAGACACTTCCCAGGCAAGTCTTTTATCTCTTCCTGGGATCTGTGCGATGTAGCTGAATGTCACTTTGCAGGCTTAGGGTAGCTCTAGTGAACCTACATGAGTAATGCCTAGGCATGGTCTGGTCTGAAGATCTTGAGGGTATGTTAGATGTGCTTATACACCATAAAGAAAGCAAAATGTGAGGCAAAGTCTAAATTTTGTAAATAAGTATTTCCTTCAAGCGACTGTAGTTTGTGATTGTGCTTTCATTCAGAGTTCTTCCAGGCCAGTTTCCTCTTTCATCTTCAGTATCGCAAGTGGTCTTCAGGATTTCTTGGATGCTGCTGCAGTGCAACCTGTCCTGTTGGCAACCAGAGCTGCCTCTGAATCCTATGTCTTCCTTTCCTGTAGATCTGAAGTACTCTTGGCACTCTAACATGAACACGTGGGACCTGCTGCAAGCAAGCATGTGCCCCTGATCTGCTGATTTCAGATGCCTGTGCATCTGAGAAAGGCTTTGGAAGGCTGTGTGCCTGCACAGTGTGAATGCACCTGAGGGTAAGGACATGGATGGATAATGCAGGTGCTTTGCTTCTCACACCTGCAGTGTCCAGTATGCTCAGTTTGCTGGCTGAAGGCATAGTTCTGTGTGAAATGCTTGTCTAGCCTCTGCATCCTTAAATCAGGTCAGTGATCACAGTTAAATGTAGCTTGGAGGAAGGCAGCATATGAAAGTCTGTCTTTTTATCTAGCAAGAAATTTGATAGCAGGAGCTGTGCCAACATTAAAACCTGTACAGTTCTGAATGCTTCCATAGATGGAGCACTTGAAAAATTCCAGTTGTCACTAGTTATAGAAGATGATCTAGTAAAGGAAGGTAAACCCTAAGAATGCACTTGTAAAATCATGACTGATCCCAGGAAATGAAAAAACCTCACAGTGTGTGTTGAAAACACCTGTCAATCAGTTCCAGCATGTTGTATCATGAGATAAATCAACTGTTGCTCTTTCTTGAAAGAAAAGCCCTTTAGAGGAAGGTGCATGGGATTTTACCGAATTTAACTTTGGCTACTGCTTGTCTCTTGCCCTCAACTGATGCACAATTTTTTCAGAAATCTTATGATTGCAGAATGAACCCCAAACCATGAGCTGTGACTGCTGATATATTACTGGCTGATCCTTTATTTTACTCTGACACCTTTAATTCCTGGAATTTGGGCTTTGCAGTACCTTTCAGGATCAATGAGTACAGAACTGCATTTTAAGGCTGTTGTTTCATTTGGCAATTACATATTTACAATGGTAGTAAGGGGGGAATTCTTTCTGCAAGCAGACTTGGTGATTGCCATTGGCGTCTTTGATAAAAAGATAGCCCAGATATATCTGTCTATTGACTGAGTTAATTAGCTAAAAACCAACTTAGAAGTAGACAGTTGATAGTTATTTATTAAACGAGCACAGTTAATTTAGAAGTTATTCATCTTGCAAACAAACTGCCAGCTCTGTAAACAGCTGTGGGTACAATTATGATTACATCTTTCTAGAATTCATTTGGTCACTGGAAGTAGAGCTAATTTAAACCTTCTTCACAACACATTTGCAAGGTGTAATTGATTAGTACTTGGTGACAGTTCTGTCAGGCAGGTATAGAAATAGCATGCAGATGATTCAATCTATCCCAATCCTGTAGGACAAGGAAGAGTAAAATATATCATCTTTTTTTGACCTGAAGTCAGATCATGTGAGACTGTCTGCTTGTGAAGAGAGTAAAAAGTTATCATTTTCACATTGTCATTTTTCTGAAGAGGACTGCAAATTAACAGCTCAAAGGAGAATTCCTTTCCTATTAGATTGCTGTAGAGTTTATAAAGCTGTATTCTTAATCAAATTTGAACTATTAGTTTGGTTTTGGACTAAGTACATGCTCTTCAGTGAGAATTAACATATCTTACTTCTAGTTCTGATAGCTGTAAGAGAGCTATCAATAGAAGAAGGTTGGCAGCCAGGTATGAGAAGTAGGACATGATGATGACATGGGTGATTATGATTAGGTTTATTGCTAATTCAGTACTTAAATACTGCAATGCAATATCTAAATAACAACACTGTCATTTATTTCAATTGATTGTGCTATAATTAGGTTGTGGTGCCTCCTGTTGAGGAGGTGCTTCCTGTTGAAGCATGAGCTTCAGTGAGACCTCTTTTCTGTCTAAATTTCTCAGAGAAGTCTAGGGGTGATTAGGATCACTTAGTCTCAGATTTGATCAACAGTCCATGTCTAAAGAGTCAAATATAAGAAGGCTTGGCTAGAAATGTGCAAATTGATTCTTTGACCTTTTAGGACACACAATTACAAAGCAACAAAGCACCTAAGTAGCTTCTTTAGGGTTTTCTCTCCTTATTTCATAGGACCTGAGTGACTTCACTTGCCCTTCCAAAAGTGAGTGTTTCCCTCACTTTCCGCCAGGTATACCCTGCAGGCTCCTTGCTGGAGCAGGGATCCATCCTGAAATTGCTTGCACCCTTTCAAGGTTGTTCTCTTTCTTTTAGTTTCATTTTTATTCTGACTTGTAACTGTAGGGTGCTTGCATGCCCCGAGTCCCTAGATACTCTTAGAGGTTCATATGCTTATTCAGGAGAAGGAAAGCTGCAGTTGATAGAATCAGTTACTTGCTTTTATAATTTGACAGCTATTTTGGGAGCTTTCTGTCCTTTTCTATATTTACTTACGTTGCTACTTGCTGCCAAAACTGTTTGTTTTCTAGTTTGTCTTTATTATCCATGTCTTTACTATACTCTACTTGCAGATATTTCGTATGCAGAAAGGCAGGGGCATGTATTAAAACAAAAACCTATGGGCAAATTGTTGGTTTAGAGCCCTTTCTTGGCAGTTAGAAAAGATATTGACTGAGAGTCAAGTCACAGATTTGGAAATAATGCCTTAACAGTTATTAGGAAACATGTTAAAGCATCCTGCTCTTTCTGGCTCTAGAAGAGAAACTGAGCTCGCTCTCCAATTTCCTGAATTGAGGGTACTAGAAACTTACCTTTAACATAAGGAAACCACTCTTAGCATTAGTAGAACCAGGTCCCTGTAAGCAGCTGTGTGCCTTGGCTCTGGGGAGGATTTGTTAGAACAGCTCAGGATTTGGTGTCCAGGAGGAAGCGAAGCAGTCCAAAGATACTGTTGGCACAGCATTTTACATGGACTGAAGTCCTTGCCCCATTCTGTAGAGACTTTGATGTTCCTCATACGTAGTGGGGTGTCGCGGTGGCGGGGTGCCGCAACCTTCTGGGGAAGTGTCCTGCGAAGGATGTTCTAAAGGCACAGGCACGTCCTCGCTCCCGGGCGCAGTGACCAGCTCTTCTGTGAGTCCCCACTTCGGCCGGCGCTGGAGAAAGGGACAGGAGCTGTGTGTGGTGTTCCAAGGCAAAGCTTTATTGATCTTCTTCCTCAGAGGGATCCAGGGATGTACCAGCTCCAAGGGTCAGACGGAATAGGGTTTATATAGGGGAGATAAGGGGTGGGGGAGAGCAACTGACAAAACTGAGGGCGCAGGGGTGGTTCAAGGGGGAGAAGGGAAAATGGGGTACAGCCAATTAACATAGAATAGAGAGGCACTCTGGGAGTAACTTTGTCTATCCACTATGACAGGGGCATTCCCTCCAGAGGAGAGAGAGACAAGTTCTCCCCCAGTCGGGCCATCGGCCTCCACAGTGGGGGAAACGTTGGGGTTTGATTTCCACTTGAGAGGTCAAACTACTAAAAGCTCAGGCATTCTGTATCTAATCTGTCCTAATGCAAAGCTCTTTATGTGACGGTTTAAATAAACCAGAGCAGCTACTTAGCAGTTGGTATTCATTTGGTAAATCAGTTAGCAACCCTCAACACTGTGTCAGGAAAATTAAAGGCAGATCTGTTGCATCAAACCATATTCTGACCTATCAGATCATATCACCTGGCTTTTCCTCCCTTGTGGCTAAATAATGATAATCTCATGCTGTCCCTAGTGCAGGACTATAATGCAGGTTTTCTGTAGGCAGGTTATCTATTGTTTAGAGCCACACCAATGCACTGGGGTGAATCTGGAGTCCCAGTGAGATGGGTGTGACATTTATCAGAACACTAATTAGTCAGTGCTGTTTGTGTGGGAAGAATGTAGTATTACAAAGTGCAGATATCTTTATCTTGGTGTGATGTTAAAACTATAAGTGTTAAATCTGAAGTGTGCTGTCTAATAAATGTGTATTCTACACAAGGCTTTTGTTTTGATCGACTCCTCCTGTTATAAAATTTAGAAGTGTTTAAACAGAATGATTCCTCCATGGAAATCAGCTCTACTTTGTCATCACATAGGAGATTAAAGGGGGATTTTTTTTCCTCTTCAATAGCAAAGCTGTAGTGCTGCACAGCTATTTCCCCAAGACCTTCAGGAAGTCAGGGATATCCATGGAGAAAAAATAACTGCTTCAAGTCTGATCTCACAGTCCTTCTTTTGGCTAGATTTTTAGAGAGACTTGTAGGACAATTCTAGCATTGCCTTCACCATATACAGGAACCTTGGGAATGCAAGGCAAGGAACTTTGTGTAGGAATAGTGCCCTCTGTAATCCCCTTAAACAAACAAACAAATCTACATTTTGATTTGTTTGTTTTTCAGTGGAGCCTGCAGGTAAATGTGGATTCCTAGCATAATCCCCAGCTTATTCATGTCTGATTGCTGTGTACCAGTGCATGAGGTAGACTCTGTCACTCATTTTGGTGTACTGAAAAATTACAAACCTGAATTATTTGTATGAATTCTTTATATGTGATATTATATAGAATTAAAATGAACCCCTTTCATTCTGTGTAGAAGAAGCATGTTAACATAAGCTATTTTCCTTGTAAACTCACACTTGGCTCTGATGCATTAAAAAAGATCCACAGAATAACTGCTGATTGTGTTCTTCAGACTTATGTGTATTTTTGAGGGCTGGTTGCATTTTTTCCTGCCGTAATGAAGACAGACTTCTATAGGTACACTGCTGTCAGAAAGTATATGCTGTGGCTAGGTAAGTAACTTTTTCAGGCATTGCCTTTAGGGGAAGAAAAAAATCAAAATTTCTTAAAAGTCACTTTGTAAACCAGTAGGTTGTGTCAAATAATTCTGCAGTTCTGGACACTCTCTAGTGGTCACCTATAATTGAACATAGCAAGAAAAATGTCATATCTTGTCTTTTTGTCACTTGTTCTTTATCTTTCTGAGGTCCTAACTTCAGCATTCTCCCAAGCCCCCACTGGCTTTTGCATTTCAATAGTTCTGTGTCCGTGTATCTTGTTAAAAAATGCTGCAAATGACCCTGTAGGAATGTTTTTCTCCACAGCAGAGAAATTTATCAAAATTTGTGTTTTGCCCCAATAAGAAAATTTTAGCATAGTGTTACATTTGTTTCTTACAGCATTTTTTTTTTTTAAGAAATGGAATGTAAAACTTCATTCTGACAAATGTTCTTTCTGCTGTTGGTCCATGGCATAAGTGCAGTGCCAAATTAGCTGTGTATATGTGTTCATTTCCCTCATTTGTATTGTGATTATAATTATAAAGGAAATGTTTGGTTTATTTCAAGAAGAGTTTGGGATGCGTGATTCTGTCTTGATCCCAGCAAAACACAGTTGAACTGCAGAGACATTTTGCTTGTAGCTGCTCTTAGGGTGTGAAATTTTGTTTGAGTGTTCATCTTAAATTATGATTACCACAAGGCTGTATTTTTACTTCTAGTGATCATCTAGTCTGTCTGGACTTCCTTTTCCATGGGGCTTTAATACATTAAGTGCTTTGCTTTGGTTTTATTAACTGGCTGTCTTTAGCATATGTATGAGGAAATTCACAAGATGTGGTTGAAGCAAAAGCTTTTAGTAAACTTTTGGGGTAATATTAAATTACCTGTAGAAATTAACTTTTTGAGAGTTCTGATGAAATACTCACTAAACAGGACATCTATTCTTGCCTGAAACCTATTAAACTTTACAAGCACATGCTTTGCAATTACTACATTTCACAATATGACAAAAACTTAAAATATGTATGGACTTATTCCCCTGTATCATGCAGTTATTATATATCCCACAGCAAAACACAAGACAGGATGCACCCACAACATCTAAATCCTGTTATTGGATATGTGCACATATGGTGTCCAGCACTGACTATCTCTCTTGCAGCTGGGCTGAAATTGCTGGCTGCATTGGTTTCCAGCTGGACACATTAGTAAAGAAAATCAGTGTGCAGGGTACATGCTTTAGAAGATTCCCTTTTGGCTACTCTGACAATAGGTAGCCAGTGAGACTTACTAATAATGTTTTCAGCCTTTACCTCCAAACTGGGAGCTAGTGCCATCTTGCCTTCAGCCTCTCAAGTGCTCATTCAATCACCCTCATCTGACTGCTCAGCACATAACTGTATTTTGTACTCGGCCTGACTGTGGTGCAAGTGCAGCTTCATCATCTGCTGCAGCAGCAGCAAGTAAGTGGGATCCTTGGAAGAATGATAGGCAAATGAATCTCTCTGACAGTACATCAATTAACTTAATAATGTATTACAATTACCGTTGGTGAAGAATACAAGCTGGAGCAACCTTGAGCGTATCAGAGCTCTGCAGGATCCTGGCCTTGCCAGTGCAGCACTGATAAAGGGTGGAAACAGCCAAATAATGCTTGCAGAATTAAAAAGTAGCATTTTTTAGTTATACTGGTGGGTTCAGTATAGCACAACTGCTCCTTCTTCTCCTTTTGCATGCACAGTCTGTGACCACCCTCCACCACAGCTTGCTCTCCATAGTGGCAATTAATGGGAAAATAATTTGTGGAATACCACTGCAACTGTGTGGCACCAGCAAGCTGGTGCTGGAGTTGCTGGATCCATTAATTAGGGCTCTACAGACTTCCAAAGGAGCCTGGTAGAGCACAACAGCTTCAGTTTTCTGTTTCTATCCTTTGGTTCTCTGCTGCCTGCTTTAGCCACAGAAAGTAGGAGCAAGGAGGCTGTGGACAGGTGGGGCTCAGTCTTTTCTCCCAGGTAACAAGTGATAGGACAGAGAGCAGAGGGACTCAGGTTGCACCAGAGGAGGTTTAGACTGGATATTTAAGAAAAATTTCTTTACAGAATTAAACATCAAACACTGGAACAGGCTTCCCAAGGAAGCGGTGGAATCACTGCTCCTGGAAGTGTTCTAAATATATGTAGATGTGGAATGGAGAGACATGGATTAGTGATGGACTTGGCAGTGCTGGGTTAATGGTTGGGCTTCATCCTAAAGGTGTTTTCCAACCTAAATGATTCCATGAAGTGTGTTAAGCCCTGAAGGCATTATTCTGGGGGTATGACTGGTCAGCCAAGGCCTGCAAAAAGATATTGCAAGCAGGAATATGTGTTTCTTTTTATCTGTGTACCCCAGAATATGCACAGGGTGAGGTGCTAGCTACAGTACCTCAGATTTTTGCTACTGTGCATGCAGTACCTGGCATGGTACTTGCATCTGGAGGACTTAGTTGCAACTTCATAGTGAGAAGGACACTCATGAAAACCTAGTTTAGTTTCCACCTGCCCCAAGATGATCTGGTAAAGTCTTCTCTGAGAAAGGTCCTCATATCAGGGATATTTCTTTGGATTGCTAGCTACAGGATTTCTGAAGGGAAGGTGATTCTTTAAAGCTGATGCAATTAATTCTAAGCTCTTATGGATTTCCTGATTAAAAAGTTTATTGTCCTGTGTAATCTTCAAAAAAATGTATCAAAAGTCAAGTATTTGAATATATGAAGATGCAAGAATACTAATTCTATGTGTTAACTTTTTCTCCACATTCCCATGTGCGTCCCAAAGGTAGGCCAGATTTTGCAAGAAGGAGAAAAAGAGGACATGACTGAGTAATGACTGTCTGGATCATAATACAAACTAAAAGAGAGCAGGATTAAGATGGAACTTATTGTACTGCTCGATTTTATAATTTAATGTGCTTGCGTTCCAGCTGCCATGGCTTCAGTTTCTTTTGGAAAGATGATAGTAAAGATTATCATTTTCTTCAACTCCTAAAATAGAAATGTATATATTTTGCATGGTGGCATTTTCAGTTTTTCCCTTTGCCTTCATTTTCTGAATGCATTGAGAAGATGCAATGTGAGAGAATTATTTAATGTTTTTCTTTTTACCTTTTTAAATAAATTTGAGAAATGCATCTTTCCTAGATTTATAAACGTTATAATATTCACTGTAAGGGAAAAATACACTTTTTTTAGCTCTGTTTCTTCAGAGTGGCAAGGCACATCTGTTTTTTAAAAGTTTTTTTGTTTACTGTCTAGTTACCTGCATAAAACTAGAGGATTTAAAATTTTTCCACCATAATTATAATCTTAGGTTTGCTGATAGTTTCAAATATAAAGACCTTGACATATGACTATCCTATTTTAAAAACAGTAGTCTGCAGGAATAAATATAATTTCCTAAATAATTATTGAGCCTTGATTGTTTTCTGTTTTGGCATAGCTAACTACCCTTTTTTTGATAGAGTGTTTTTGATGAAAATGACACATTTATGTTGACAAATCTCACTTCCTATGAAAACTGTCCATACTGTTCAACAGGGTCTATGGATCACTGCAAGGCGATCAGGCAATGATGGGATATTTCATTATGCCCTTATCAAAGAATGTGCTATGTAATGTGATTGTGAGTGATTTTTTTTCAATTAGGGTGTACCACTTTCTAGTTATATATATATATATATTCCTAGCTAATAATATTTCTTCAGTCTCATTAAGATATGTTATGCAAGTATCAATTGAGAGCTATCATTTAGTTCTTCTGCAAGTAATAAGAGCAAAGAACTGAGGAAGGAGACCAAGCTCGTTTGACAGTTCAAGCTTTCATAAACACTTCTAATAGAGCTTGAAAAGTAAAGAATACAGTTTAAACTTCGTTCAGCCTCCTACACTGCTGTCCTTATTCCTGTTTCACCTCTGGTGGTAACTTTACATCCAGGCTTACGGGACACAATTTTTCTTTGCCTTTTAAGGACTCAGTCTTCTTGTAGGAAACAAATATCTGTAATTGTCCAGCAATAAAGGTTGAAAATATGTTTTTACAGTTCTGTGAAAATGCAACAATCTTGTGCAAGTTGAATTGCTGCTATCTATCTAACAACTATAAGGAACACTACTACCATTTCATTATACTAATATTCCTAATAATAGTTGCACTACATAACATTAATCTCTCTTTTATTTTTTTTTAAATTTAGAATTTATTGAAAATCATATTCTGATGTTCTTTCTGCTGTTGGGTAGTAATTTTCTCAGCAAATACCAACTCAGGCTACTAGCAAAGCAAAGTGTTGTCCAACATGATTAAGGATATTTGAATTACCCTAAACTGTTAATCTAGCACAAATACTATTGTATTTGAAGGTCCTGTTTTCTGGAAAAGGGGGAAATTGATCTCTTAAATTGAGTTAGAAATATAGTATTAATAAATTGAGATTTATGCACTGAACCACCTCCAATGCAATTTTTTGGTACAGATTATAAGGCATAAGGGACATTTTCTCTCTGTATTTCAACAGAAATTCAGTAGTCTAATCGATGTGCAAGGAATTTAAATTAGTTCAAACTTACACTTCTGTGATTTGAAGTTTTCACATATAGCAATCAAGGCGTCGCCTTTTTCCCTGAGTTACTGCACTAAAATATTTGCAATAACACCATAGCTCCATGACTTTATGGTTGAATTGTCAAGTAGAATATGTTTTTGTCTAGGGATGCTTAGCTGGAACATCCACAATGGCAATGACGGTTTGGGGTCCACCCCCTCCACCCCCAGTCCTTTATAGTTCAGGCTGTGCCTAATTGAATTCACATTTTTATTTAGGTTGAGTAGAAATGAGGGGTTGTATCTGTATGCAAAATATAGGCTGACAGCAATTTCTGCCCTAGGTGCCTCTAGATGTCAGTGATTTGGTGGTGAAGGTGATTACCTGCTATTAGTCACAACAATGGGCTTCTGGGCATAACAGCATCAAAGTAGACAAAACCCTACAATGCCACAGAGTCAGCAATGTCAGGACCTAAGTGGGAGAAGGAAGAGAAAAGATTTGCTGCTGAACTTAACAGGCAGCTCTTATACCTCTCCTCCTTTAAGCTCAAGGGAAAGAAAAGGAAAGCAATGGTGGGTGGAACAGTGAACCACAGACAGTTTCAGACAGTCTGTTCAGACTATGAGGAAAAATATTTTGAGGCAAAATATTAGGTTTTGTGCCACAGATTAGGCAAATATGTATGGAGATGGTTTAGCTGTGCAGAACAGTGTGCTGCTTTCACCACCACAACTACAGCAGCTGATAAAGTTGCCTTCTTCAGAAATGAAGGCACTTCTGAGAAAATGTAGAGTTGTTCACTTCCCTGAAATGCCTGTTAACTCAGGAAAAGTTGCCTGATATTAAATGGGCTTTTACTCTCTGGCACGTTCGTTAAGCCATTGAATGTTCGTTGTGGTTGCGGAGCAGGGCCATCCCTTATGTCACATAAACAAGCTATAACTACTGCAATGTGAAAAGGATGTTGTGACTGTAACTAATATTAGGCACAGCATTGCAATCCTACACTACTAGAATATCTAATGATGATAATAATAATGATAATAATATTTTATGTCTCATTCCATGTACCGTGTTTAGATTCAACTGGAGGCAGTCACATATTGGAGCTAAGGAAAACACTAGGAAAAAAATAGATTACAATCTTAAAACTTGCAAATACATTCTGGACAAAAGATTAAGAAGACAAAACTCTAAAGGAGAATGGCAATCCATAGAAGGTCATGCTCTGGAGGATGAGGCAAGTGAAGCTGTCCAGTTTATCTGGTAAAGGTCAAATGACTGGCTGACCAAGAACATTCTTTTTGCTCTTATGCACATACTGAGTGCTGGTACGTAAAAGCAATGGTTTTTGTTCAGCACACTTGTATGAAAAAATCTCAGACAAAATTGGGGTTTTATGGTTGGTCTTTTGGCTGATTTTACAGTATCTGAGTCAATTTACTTCGTAAGTGTCATGGAACCTGAGTTACACACACACCTATAGGACACACAGTTGTTTACAGAAAATCCATTTCAGCTCATACAGTGTGGTAGAACATGAATAAAGGCTTCCTGACACTCAAATTAAGGGAACAAAATGGAAATTGAGCATGAAAAGTGCTTAACAGTGCAGCAAAAGATAGGATTGCTAAAGAAAATAAATCTATTTTGTTACGAAATTGTAGCTTAGAATTGTAAGATTTAAAAATGGTCACAGCTCTCTAATTATATCCTATTGTCCCTAATGCATGAATGAAACTGGAAAGAATGAGCATAATGCTTTGATCTGAAACAGTTGGTTTAAAGTAGTGTTCAGATGAATGAAAGCAACCACAATACACAGTTACTCTTTGTCATCATTTAATTCATTATTTATACAGTCCATTATAAATTTATATAATCTACAGAGGATATTGGGGTGACTTCTTTATCAGTTGGCAGTAAAAATACAATGTATAAACAATACACAGGTTTTTGGGTGGGGAATTTTATTAGTGGGGATTTTTGGATCTTGATTAGTTTTACTGTGTTGAGGGCTAATGAACTGTGTTTCAAGCCACAACAGTGATTTTTAATCTTTTTTTTTGTCCCTGAATTTTTGAATCAAATATTTTCTCCCCAGCTTTTAAAGAAACTCATTCATTAATACTTAACCTAGATACATGGTAGTAAATCTTAAAGTAAGAATTCTTCACATCTTATTGAAAAAAAAATTATAAAGTTAGATCAGAGTAAAATGAGATGAAAATTAGAGAAGATTAGGTATGTAGCACTTGATCTGCAGCTATTTGTATTATTTGTACTTATTTTTCTATTCTATCCTATTGTGCTATTTTTCTGGACACACTCACACTGATAAAAATCGTTGTGGCTATTTCTTCAAAATGACAAACCCTTTCACGTTTAGGTCAAAAAACTGATTTTCTTTTCATGTGTGTATAATTGTTTTTATCCAACGGTAGGTTTGAAAATGTTTTCCAAGAAGCTATTTTATTATTGAAGGCTGTACATTGCCAGCATATGGAGAAATCTTTTTTTACTCTTCCAAAATAGAAGATGCACACTGAACTCCAGGAGAGGAAAAGCTCAACATCTCAAGAGATTAATGGAAAAATATCTTCTTATCCCCATGAGAACAGATAGAGGAAAAAAAAAAAAGGGAGAAAATGGAATGACAAAAGAAAAGCTCTCTTAAGATCAGAGTCCAACCATTAACCCAGCACTGGCATGTCCACCTCAAAGCCATGTGAGTACATGCTCCATGTACACATCTTAATACCTCCAGGGATGGTGACTCCACCATTTCCTTGGGCAGCCTGTTGCAATGCTTGCAAACCCCTTTGGTAATGAAATTCTTCCTAAGGCCTAATCTAAACCTCATCTGGCATAACTAGAGGCCATTTCCTTCCATTTCTTTCCAAGTGTTCCCTGACACTTGGGAGACATGACCAACACAAGTGATCCCACCTGGCTACAGCCTCCTTTCAGGCAGATGTAGAGTGATAAGGTCACCCCTGTACATCTTCTCCAGACTAAGGAAGCCCAGTTCCCTCAGCCACCCCTTATATGATGTGCTCAGCCCCTTCACCAGCTCCATTGAACTTTTCTGGACACATAAAAACATGTCAACAACCGAAAGGAAGAGCAAATTCCCCTCAGATCTCCACTGTTAGAAACTAATGGAGAGAAGTGCTTAGGTTAGTCCTTCAATGCAGAAAGTCTTAAGGATAACAAGGAGGATAATGATTACAATTAGAGTTAAGATCCTAGAGCAGAATGCAAAGGTTCAGTGTCAGATACACTGTCTGCCAGTTATTATTCTGTTTCTTTGCTGTGATGTAAAGGAATCATCGTAAAGATTGATTAAAGTCCAAGTTTTATCAGTTCTGGGAACACAAGTGAAAAGATTTTTTTTTTTAACAGATACTGTTGACTTGCTTGACTTGGACCGATTATGTCAAGTAAAACTATGTTACACCACGTGTGTTTCATCCCAGTTTTTTCTGTGACCTAGAAATACTTTGCTCACAAGGAACTTTGACTTTGAAGAATAGAACTTATAATATGAGAAGAGGAAGTGCAATGTAGAGCAAGTCACAGATCCATTGAGACTGAAACCTCGATAACTGCGAGAAGAGAAAAAGTACTTTGATACTCATATGAAGCCTTGTAATTGAAACATTGGCTCACTTGAGTTACTGCTTCTGTAAATTTAAGTGCACAATATGAAGTGACAATTTCCTCATGAGAAATAGGCAAGACCTTGGCCCTTTAACAAGATGCATTCAAAATATCAAAGTGTTGTTCTATGCATTGCCTTCAAAAATATTTGCAATTTAAGATGTATCAATTAATAAATCCAAAATATCTTAATTTGGTGCTATGAGAAACCAACTTATGGCAGTCTGAAGAATTAATGAAAAATTAAAAATTATGTATACCATGTGTATTTTTTATAACTGAGCAAAAGAGATAATTATCATGGCTGCAAAAATAATAGCTTGAACAGATTAGTTACTTATTTTTTCAGAAGAGCTGCACAAGCTTTTGAAAGCTTGACATGCAAATGCTTTGGCAGGATTTTGCCCATCTCTGAAAATGAGCTTGAATCCTGAGCTATAAATGTTCCTTAGCTGTCCTTGCAGACACATCATCCTTCTCCTTGAGCAACCTTCATCACAAATTGTTATGATAGTATACAACGTTCCATGCTATACTATAGGAAATTATCAAATGAAGCCTTCACTAACTGGGACTTGCTACTCCACTTTGTAGTGCTCTTTCTTCAGTAAATTGTGTCCTCTCTCCCCCTTCACCCTGTTCACAAAGGACATTTGTAAACATTACGCAACAGAAAACAATTAGAAACTATAGAAAAATGTATGTGTCAATGACTGTTGAAATAATTAAATCATTGGAAGAAATACACTCTCCTGATCGATCTAATAGAGGTTTTATCCTAGTGATTCTCGTGCAATAGGAACCTTGCAGCCTAGACAAATTACAAGATGATTAAACTCATGCATGTGCTGTGAAACTAAAGCTGAGGCCTATGATAACCCGGCCACTATCTGCTGTAACAGAAATAGGAGAGTCTTTCCAATGAAGTAGGCAATTATTTATGAGTATGTCACCATCAGAAATGTCTGTTATTTTAATTACTAATTCAAGTACAGTAACTTCATGACTGTAAGGCGCACTGGACTATAAGGCACACTTCTGGGTTGTTGGCAAATTTCTGATCTTTGTCCATATATAAGGCGCACTGGACTATAAGGCACACTTTTTTTTTGCAGCGAGGATCCGCTGCCAGCCCTCCCCATGTGACTGCCACAGGTGCTGGCTCTCACCACGGCTGCCGTGGCTCGCACTTCCAGGTTGGCAGATGTCCAAATTTTGTCCATATATAAGGCGCACCGAACTATAAGGCACACTTTCGGGTTTCAATCAAAATTTTAGTCAAAAGAATGCGCCTTATAGTCGTGAAATTACTGTAACTTGATTTCTAAACTGGTAGGTTTTTGTTCTTTGCAAGTATTCATTTTTTTCATCAATATAATGTCCAGTACTGAATGCAAGAGAATTTCAATTGCTGTAACTTCAGGCAGTGTGGGTTATAAGAGCAATCTTTTTGGCTTTCAGTACTGAGCAGTGAGCCATATCCTGCAGGAAAACACCCAAATATTACTATTTGTACTGCAGTAGCATGTCAACATCTCATTGATGAGCTTGAGACTACTCCTCTAAGGTAATAATTTATACAGTCCACAGTGGTGAGGAGGAAGCAGCATTGTCCTCAGTCTGGTCTCAGTTACTTAGGTGCTCTTAGACAAAGCTGCAGTTTGAACACTTTGGGTGGAGGCAGCCACACCAGTATTCTTCCCAGCAGCTGGAGCCACAGCAGTAAGTTCAGGGAAGGTGTAAAGTCTGGCCAATGCAATCCAAAATAGGACTGAAACTAAATGTTAGTCTAGCTAGTTAATTTCTGACTTTCGAGGCATGCCCTGGGATCCTAAAACTGATCTTCTCCACCTGACTGTTCTGAAGCATTTAATAACGCTGCAAAGGTAAATGGGATTTTCAATGGTCTGCTTCTTTATCTTCAGGCAACAGACAGAATATGATAGTTTAAGGATCAGCTGGAATGCCATTGTGTCTTCACTGCTCAGTTGGTGAAACTCAGATTTTTCTTCTTCTATCTCCTAAATTAAATAATATTAAAATGGCTGGAATATATACTTTATTCATGATATCCTAAGGCCTCATCTGCTTCTCTTACTTTCTTCTTACCTTCTGTGTTTTTCTTTGTTAATGGCTTTGTAAGAGTTGTATTAAAGCTAATTTGCCTCATTGATAAAGCAGTTAGCAACAAAAAAGTTTTTCCAGCCCTTACATAAATGAGTTTTGTCTTTTTAAAATCTAATCTTTGTATCTATCATGAGCTGCTTTCACAATATGTACTTTTGTTCAAATCTCAAAACCATGGGCTTCCAAATGACTGCATTAGTAATCTAGTCTAAATTGAATCCATGTGTGTTGTTAAAGCCCCATGATACAGAAGAACTGCCAAGATCCTGCAAACAATTTCATTTTATTAATGTAATATTGCAAAAGTAGTCCAATGACTGTGATGGGAAAAATAATTTCAAACCAGAAAATATTAGATTCCAAAAAGTTTTCTAGTTTTTTTACAGCTTTCACTCAGAATTTGCTCTCTCTGCCAAATGTGATTTTTGGTAATATGCTATATTAAAATGCTACTTCTACCAGACTCCAAAATATGAGAAGGGTATGATTAAAAAAATTTCTTGCATTTGAAGCACCAATTCCTCACATAGAAGGTTTGACTGCCTTGCTGATGTTGCAAATAAAGAAAGCAAATCAGGTCTGTCTAGCAACTATGGTTATATAAAAATGGAACTGAATTTTTTCTTTAGCATTAGTTTATGATTTTTTCAGACCATGTGACTATCATGGAAAGGGCTACAGAAAAACTGGTTATCACTGATTTTACTTGGGTTTGATGCACATTGAGAGATAGCTGCAGTTGCAAGTAGGAATTCTTGTTTCTAATGCTCTGCCCCCAAATCAGGAGCAATTTCTTTTGTTTTATAAGAGATATTTGTCTGAATGGAAAAGTATTTATTCTGTACAAACTTGATTATAAAGCATCTTCATGGAAAAGGAGGAGGAAAATGGAACTACTTTTGCATTCTGAGGTAGAAAATAGAACATAAATATGTCAGTTCACATACTTTTTCTACCTGGTTATTCACTTTTTCTCCCATAACAGATATTTAATTCTATTTGAAGTGCCGTTGTTGTACCTTTCCTTCATGGTAGCAGAAATGTGAGTCAATAAACAGAGACTAATAAAGACATAGTATTCATTAGAGAGATGACAACATCAGAGCATATTTCTCTGAGCTGAAATCAAGTATGCCAGTAGTATAAATGCATTTCTACCAGGATAAGCTGCTATCCAAGGTCACAGTTTCCAAGGAAATTATTGGTTCATAATTAGACAGTTGAAGTTTGGAGATTTTAGTTGTTCAATGATTAAACCTTTGTTTCCTGCCTGTTAAAATGCCCAGGGTGTGTTTTGTCAACAAGATAGATTGCTAGAAAGATTACTTTACTTGAAGTGGTAAAGTGTTCAGAAGAAGAGCTTGTTTTTAAATATCTGGATTTCTGCACCCTAGAATTTGCTGAAAGAATGAGCCCCACCATAGCCACTGACCTGGCAGCAGTTTTATGTGAGGCCTTTACTGTACGGTTGTGATCTGAGCATATAATGTGACCTTTCCACAATGGAGCATATGGAATTTCTAAGTGGATGATATTGCCTCTTTGCTTGCAGCACTTTACAGTGCTTCAGTTTTATTTCATTTTCTTTGTTTAGTATCACGGGAACTGTAGATAATTACAGGGGCTTCTTAGGCTTATCAACAAGAGATATCTGAAAAGTGGTAGAATTAGGTGACCCAAGAAGGCAATTAGACCTTCCTGCAGAAAATAACTGTAGTTTACGGTGCAGAGTAAAGAAAAATTACTTTTTTTCTTCACTTTTAGTTTACAGAGTGTGTTTTTATTAATCTTCCTTCAAAGGTATTTTAAAAGCATGTGTCTGCGAGCAAGAAGAAATGGACTAGCTTCACTTTGAATGGATTCAAAGAGAAAACAACTCTTAATTAGAGTTTGGAACTATTAATACAAGGCTGTGTCTTTTCCTGTTTGGTGGGGGTGGTTTTATGTATATGCAGATTTTTTTTGTTTGTTGCTTTATTTTTCCCCCCTTCATTTCCTAGGAAACAAGGACAGAACTCATGCAGACTTAAAAACTTAAAAACATAAAGTGCCTGATATGGTATAGAATGTTACATTTTAGTTAATGCAAATGAAATAAAACCTTTTTTCACTGCTTAGATGTGTTTATTAAATTTAAAGGAGAGATCAAACCTAAGGACATCTTAGACTTTGATTTGAATAGTATCTTAGTAACTGTTTTGCACACTTTTACTCTCAATTTTAATCACATAAGGACAGGACTAATGGATTCATGTCAAGGCCAATTATTAAGTGCTTGGTTTGTATAACTAGATATTCCTAGAAGGTGAAATTTGCTCTGTGCATTAAATACTGAAGGCAAAGCAAAACTGTATTCTGGTACCATGCAACAATAGTATTCTTTTGCGCCTGGGCAGAATTGAAGGTGAAACTTGCATTTTTTTGGCATTTATGTAAGAAGCATTTCACTTTGAGGGCTTGATCCAGCTTCAGTAATCGACTGTAACAGAGTGAAGACTCTTGGTCAGGCACAAGAAGCATGACACTGATTACGTAGATTATTATGATTAGATTTATTGCTAATACAGTGCCTAAACATTGCCAGTGCAGTACATAACATTATCAGGTTGAAAGGGCTATAATATAAGGTAGGTCTGGCTGGAATATACAGGTTTACAGGATTTGGCCTTGCAGAATGCACAATTGCAAAGCAACAAACCACCTACGGAGCTACGTTAGGATCTTATTTCTGTGTAGGACCAGATTTTTGTGCCTTTCCTCACTTGTCCAGAGGGGAGTGTTCCCTGTCTTCAGGGTGGTCCTAGCCTGCAGGCAGCCCTGCCAGAGGGAGGGATCCACAGGGAAGCTGCCTGCAGCCTCTGGAGAAGAGTCTGCCCCACTGGTCCAATGTGCAGCAGCATTTTATACCATTTGGTAGGCACCAAAATCAATTGAAATCCCCCCAGCTCCCCATCTCTGGAGTGCATTAATTATGTGAGCATCCAGACAGCTCCTCCTGCAAATCCCACCTATCTTTTGTCGCAGCTGCAGTCACACTGACATGAACTCCACTGAGAACAGGAGTGAGCTGTGCCAGAGTGGTGCTCCTTGACAACTGTGGGAGTTGGATAGACATACTCTTTCAGTAGTATACTGTGAAAACCTGTCAGACCATCATATTCCCAGATAAGTGGCTTCTAAGAAATTTGAGGAATGTAATTAAAATTTACTAAGCATTTGTAAAACTTGGTTCAAGAAAGTATGTCTCATTTGCAGATCAAAGTTGAGACAAGATTTAGCGTGGAGTTGTTTTAACTCAAAGAGGTCAAATGAAAAGGTAGGCCAGAAGACTTTTGAACAAAATTCAGATTAAAAGATTGGAAGTCAATGGTTTAGCTTAAGGACAATGGAAGGTAACGTAATGAAGAGATTGCACTGGGACAGGGAGGACATTTATCTCTCCTGTCTCATCTCTGATAGTGTCTGGGGGGAAAATGCAAATACTTAAGAGAGAGTATAAGGCTGTTGAGGCAAGTGCATAGTAATTCTTCATTACTTTCCCAGCCTCAAACCATTTATAATTTGGAAAGTTACTGGGCTAGAAGAGCTTTCTGTGTAGTTTTTTTTAACCCTCAATGTATTTATTTTGTGAAGGTAACCAGCCTGTTCTGGAACTTGTACTAAATTGCAGCATCATGTGGCCAGGAATTCTACAGCTTTGTTACAAGCTTTGAGATGAACTAACTACTTTCACGTTTTTCACAATTTTTCACATAGTAATTTTAATTTGGAACAATTTAGCTCTTGTACTAAAAGAGGTGATGATCACTTAGACCTTTTCCCTCCATGTCATTCATGTTTTAGTAGTTAGTTGCTGCACATCCTCCTCTTTATCCAGACTAATAAGTCTGTACCTATTAATTCATAGAATTTATTGGAAGAATTTCAGGAGGTCTTCAAGTCTAACCCCACTCCTTTGTGTAGAATACATCCAGTTTTGCCACAGCCTGTGTGGACCGAGGATCATATTGCACAGTCTTTGAGATGCAAATTTGCTATGAGTTTATAGAATATTATAATGAAACTTCTTTGTTTTTTGGGTTTTTTTCCCTAGATATGTGTAACTCTGTATTTTTTTTTAAATTAACTTCTTTACATTGCTGGACATGTAAGAAGATATTTTTATATATGAAAAAATTGGATTTTTGAAAAGAAGTAATGTGTGCAAACTTTTTTCAGTTAAAGTACTGCTACTTGTTGAAAATCTGAATGTGGAAAATATGATAAATTTCAGTTGAGAGCTCATTATATAAATGGAGTTTCTTAAGAAAAGCTCTGTCTTTCCACTATTAATATTCATAATAATGACATAAGATTAAGAGACAAGACCTTATTCTTAACATGATATTAAAGACAGAAGTTGATGGAGGAAACATATGACAGAAAAACACTTTTTTGATTACTTTTAAAACTGAGAAAGGGTCTAACTGCAGCATTTTGCAATGAACAACACAGCATCTGTCTGAACTGTGGAATTCAATTCTCACCCAAGATTCTTCCTGTATGTATTGTGAACCAGAGTTTATAAAATCTGAAGTTGAAGCCTAGGAAGTTGTGATGTCCATCTCCAATGCAGACCTGTTATGGTGGAATATTGGTAACCCTGAATTTCATTTGTGCATCTGATGATGCAGTTCAGAAGCTTTCACAGGTGTGCAACTTTTGATTGAAGTAGTGGTATAAAATGGCCCAGGCACAGAGAAGGACCAAAATCTTAATGCTATCAAAGGGAATAAACTAAACAAAGACACATTCTTCATCAAAGAATATGTAGAGCTGAGGCAGTACATCACACAGACTGTCATATCAGACTAAACATTCCCCTCGCTACGGGCAAGCAAAGCTTTCATGTCAGGTGAGGTGTGACAACAGAGAGTATAAAGCCCATTACACATTCATCCTTTCACACAACTTCTTCAAAAAGCAAAAAAACACCTTTTCAATCTGTAGAACTGTTCTGAACAGTCTTCATGTTGGCCATTGCTGGGTATTGCTGAATGCTGTCTAACTTTGTGCACCACATTTGGGCTTATCTTTAATATCATAGATGTATCCCTCTGAATGCTAAGGTGGCATCATTGGTGGCAGTGTATGGATATGACTACTCAGGTGCTGATCACCAGCAAAATAAGGAAAGGAGAGCTGCCTACTGCTTCAGCAATAGCGGTGAAACCTCAGATTAATTATGTTTTCTAGCTTTCCATCATACTTCATGGAATTTTTGGCCAAGGGAATGAAGTATATAAAATTTCACTGACAAAATGTTAGGAAGCTTAGGACATTATAAGGCTTGGAGAATTCTTGAAGACAATGGATTCTAGGATGCAAAGAAAGCAGAGGAGGTGATTTGATAGTTTTCAGGCAGATTTGAATTAGCTGCAATGACAGAATGAATTAAGTATTTTCCATATTCTCCTATGCATCAAGCTGATTGGCATTTAACAAAGATGGGCTGTCATATGCTGAGAGAAGTCTTGAAGCAGCTGGCAGGAAGGCTTGAGGAATCCATACCACCAGAGGTTTTAGAAAGAGATTGCAGGAACAATATAGAAGTATTGCAGAGACAGCATAGCTGCTGCTGCCTTGCTTTCAGTTGTGAGGAGGCTCAGTCTGCTGCACTGCACAAGCTGATGTTGGTATTTAATGGAAAAACAACCTGAAGATAATGTGAAAATGAGCTATAGAAGAAGATTGACAGTCTTGAGAAAATGTACTAATGGGCAACTTTAATCTAACAGAAGCATCATAATAAGAACTAATGACTGGAAGCAGAAGATGCATAAACTCAAATTAAAAATAAGACACAGATTTTTATGCTGAGAGTGATTAACCTTTGGAAAAAAACTGCCAAGGGGAACTGTGAATTGTGTATTTCCTGAAGATTTGAAATTAATACCAAATGTTCTTTCTGACAGTTAGGCTCCAGTTAGGCTTAGTAACAGTCCGCAAATAGCCTAATCTTTTTTTTTTTTTTTTTTTTTTTTTTTTT
>VRYO01001865.1:7676489-7686633 GCA_009812075.1 Sialia sialis
TATAATTGTGAAATTACTGTACTTACTTTATTTCAGTGTACTTAAATGTATTTCTTGTTTCAGTCTGGTTGGGTATAGATCAGTGAATCATTACTGCAATTTCAGAAGGTAAGAGACTCCACTCTTGTACAAGTCTAAACTCTAAGTAAAGCGGAGAAGTTCTTTTGAATGCTTGTATGTAAAAAATAAAAATCACTTAGACAAATCTGCTGCTAAAGAGGTGCTTGTGCTGGGGGATAAAACTGTCTAAATAAACTGCAACTTACTATGAGTGACTGTCTACTGAAAGGTATTCTTGAGGTATTCACCACTTGTAAAAATAGAAGGAAATAAGCACTTTTCATTTAAATTCTCTAGTCATGGGAGATTTCCAGAGCTGCCTTTGGAGTCTAATTGCTTACAACTGATTTCTTCAGTTTTAGTTGGATTCATTACTCCCTATCACTGCATCTCAATGTAAATGAGCTGTGTGCAATTATACCTTCCCAGTGACAAAAGCCATTTCTGTACCTGGCAGCATGTAAAAATTCAGAATGAAAAATTGTCTAAATGGTAAACAGCATGAGCTTCTGACATTTCTGCAGAGCCATGCTAAATGAACTTCTGTGTTTTACATTCAGTAATTAGTTGATTGTGCAGATAGGAGGAGGTAAAATATGCAGTAAGTGTGTTTTTTGTTAGGGTATTTTGAGTCTTTGCTATAATAATACTTTTATTTGGTTTGCTATTTTTCTGTGTTTTAAGGGTGTTTTTCTCACAGAAACGCATGCAGTGCTACACAATGGTTAGAGCATGTTATGCTGTGTTATACTTGGTCCAACCCAAATCCAACTCAGTTTCCAGAACCTATGGCTTCTATTTTAAAGTAAAATCAGACACAAACATGCACAAGCCAGCTGTTAGATTCCCTTGACATGACCTACCACATTTTCAACAAACTCACACTGTTTATTATTTTCAGCATATTTACTCCCACATGTTCACTTGCTGCTTTCTTCACTCTGTGCTTGTTACTCTTGCTAGAACATAGTCGTGTATCCTGCTTGCATGTTTCAATTAGCACATCTTGCTTTTGCCAGTCCTCCACTATTCCTCCTCTTTCCTGATTTCCTGAAGAACATTTTTATGCCAGCATGACTTCCTCAGGTTACTTGTTCAAGGAGCAGCAGCAGGCTCCCACCTGAAGACAAGAGTTCATCTCAGACTTGAGCTATTACAGACCCCTGAATCAGCACAGAGCACAGGAATGTGATGTGCGGCTCTTAAGGGGAAGGGAGCACCTAAGATTTGTAGATGCTTGTGCTTCAAAGGAATGACAAAATTCAGAGGATCTGCATAAAATCACAAAGTTTTATCAGTTAAGTTACACAGTTGACATGCAGATTGGTATGTTGGTCCCATACCTACTAAATGAGCACACTGCAGTGGCCTTTGGATAAAGGGATAAGATGAAATGAGAGAAGGAAGGAAAGAAAGAAAGAAAAGTCACCAGTCCTGCTTCCAGTGTTGGTCCAGCCAATGGGATGTCCAGACTTCCAGAGCATGCATCCAGCCTTGGTTGGGGGTACCTTCTTATAGACAAGTTTCTCGCTTCTTATGCAAATTAGTTCTGTGCAGAATGTTTTTTCAGACCTTTCTGGAAGTGGATCAGAGGGCTTTGGGGGTCTTGGGTGGTCTTGATCTTCCCCTAATCTCTGTGCCCTCTTGTAAGCCTTGTTCCTGCTCTTGTGTTGTACTGTATTGTGCTTATCCCCAGGAATGAGAGCAAGGATGCTTGGCTAGGAAAAGTGGTGCCTTGCTCCCACATGGTTTCTCCTCCAGCCACACCTTGTTCTTTCCTGTGGCATGTTACTACCAGCAATTCTTGTCTGTTTATTGCCAACAGTCCCTGGTTGGCTGCACGGCAATCTGGCTATCATGTTTGAGACACACACTAGCCCCTTGTCCTCTGGGATTCTACAAGGAGGCAGTGCTCAGAGGTGAAAAGTGGAACAGACTCACTGGAAGCCTGAGCAGGGTGGGAAAAATGAGCTGAAGACACTGACAACACAATAGCAGTGAAGTGAATTTTGAGTCACAAGATGCAATCAGGCTTTAGCTCTTACATTGCAAGCTCCTTGCTCATTTTGCCCTCTTGCAATTGCTTAACACTAATTTATTTGTTAATTTAATTTTTAATTTGAAACATGCCTGCTTACAGAAAGGCATCCCAGTTTCTTTCTGAAAACTCAAACATGCTGCTTTTCCTTGGTGCTGTACAGGAGTTGTGAATTGCTTTCAAACTAAAACCCCCTATATCTGATTCACAGCTTCACTCTACTTGAGTCTGAAAACCACCAGGCACAGTAATTCTGGCTCAGCACATTACATTACTAGGCTCCAATTCAACCTCTAGTACAGCTGAAATAGTCAATCTCTCAGATTTTAAATTTGGAAAAGGTATTGAGCTATGAGCAGCATTGGACTAAATTTTTAGCTAGAATGTGAGAAATGGCAAAGGTAGAAGAATTATTTTTGAATGCTTGGATCACTTCCAGATATTTTGTTTCCTGTCCATGCATTATGGCCCCTTGCTCTTCACTAATTTTAGTGGGGATAATGTTTTGCCTGTGCAACTGCTTCTAAAAGGTGAAAATTGCATCTGTGGGTAGAACAACATCAATGGCTAAGGACAGACTATCTCTGCTCCTGTGCAGAGTTAAAGAAGTGTAAGGAGTAGGCACTTAGCTTATTCCAGACACCTCTGTGACTCCAGTCAAATTGTAGAAAACCTCTTCTAATTTTCCAGCTTCCTGACTGAGAGTAAATAGGATGAAGAGGGAATGGAAAGTAGAAGAAAATCTCACCGCAGTCCCTGCTCACAGCAGGAGATAGGCAGGTCTTTCCACGGATGAGAAGAAATTATTTCAGTTTTGTCCCTCTTGGGTACACATGGGGTTAGAGAAGCTGAGGAGTTCTAATTTTTCTCTGTTCATGGGACAGTTGGCATTAAAGCAATATTCCCAGCCTCTTAGGTGGAGTTGGGTAATCTTCTCACAATACAGAACTAGTGTGTGATTGAAGTGACATATCTAATAGGTTAGGAAATATTGTTGGAGAGCAAGGAATAAGTGAATAAATTACCAGTTCTTGCTGATTAATTGGATAGAATTTTTGTAGAATTGTTTTGTTTGTGCATTTCAAAATAACAAATGACTGTATATTATGGTCTTTTTATAGCCCATTAGATGCATCATATATATTAATTTCCTCAAACATAAGAAAAAAATTAAAGCAACAATTAGCTCCAGTGCTTGCAAAAGCCTATGTTAGTTTCTGAAACTTTTAGAAACTTGTTCTCATCAAAATACATTTTGAGAGGGAAAACATCAAGTAAAGATTAGAGATATGCTTTGTAGAAAAAGATCTGTAGAGGTGAGTGAACACAATGGATGTAAATGGAAAAAAATAACATTGACCATTTGGAAACAATAGTAGGAAAAAAGATGTTGCTAGATAAGGATAGCACGTAGTACTGTTCTAGATAAGGTGAAAAAGAATATTTTTTGTGGCTTTTGGTGCAGTGTATAGTAAATGTAAGTTGTTCCCATGTATCAGAAAGTAAAAGAGAAGATATTTATATGCCAAGTCCCAGTGTTAAAAAATTTTAGGATTCATCTCTGATGACACATGTAATTTTTATTTTTTGAGACTCTTCTCCTTTTATTATACCTGTCAAACTAATACTCCTGTTTCTTGTTTATTCCCTCTGTTTCTCTGTACTAATCATTGAAACAAGAGCCTACTTGTGATAATGGGCTTGTATGTGGATCAGTGGTGTCACCATGAAAGGGTGACATTGAAGTTAAAAGAAGCTACTAACGAGGGTCTCAGGGGAAGTGAAGCTAATTAGTCAGATTAAAAAGGGATAATTCATTGCAGCCTTTGTCTTAGAAACACATTTCAAAGTTTCATTTCCATTTCAAAGTTGCAGACTGTAACTTGCAGAGTTATCATGATGCATTTAGCTGGAGAAATAACAATCTAGTAATTTCTGACTGGCAGCTGAACAAGACTCCTAATGGCAGTCCCAGGTCATCACCCTTTTAAAAAACCTAGAAGACCACATTTCTTCTGGGAGGGCTGATCCTTGCCAGTTATTTTGAACATGTTTTCCCCATTTTCTTTTTTTACCTTTTTTAGTTACCTGACAAACCATTAAAGTAATAGGCATATACATGTAAAACTGAAAATTTCTACCTTTGAAAAATGTATCAGTTTGAGTTCTGCACAGGATTGTGCACAGTAGCTCAGTTGTGTCCACATTCTAAATAATATAGAAGGTATTGGAGCAATTAAAAGCTCACATAGAAGCTCAAAAGCTTCTAGCTGTCTTTACTGAGATGGTGAGAGTTGTGCAACTGGTATAACTGAGGTTTTGTTTTGTGTCCCTCTAATCAGAACTGAAGTTTTTTAATAGTTTCACTCAGGGTAGTTAACTTTATATAATCTCTTTTGAGAGAAGTCATTCCAGGATATAAGAAAAATAATGAAGTATTGCTTCACTATTTCTAAACAAAAGCAAGTATTTTAAACTTTTCCAGCAGCTATATCTGTGAAACAATGTAACTTTTAATGAGCAGTAGTTTATAATCTGTCAAGTGAATGCTTCAGCGATCATACATTTAATTGGAATGTGCCAAAAATCTTGTTTCCAGAAGAAAATCATGCTAATCTGACGCTATTTTCTTGAGCTAAAAAAATTTATGGTTAGGGGAAGTATCTAGCTGGCAGGAAATGATCAGGTTAACATTCCATACATCATGTTAACTTTGCCTCTTGCACGTGTATGTCAGGATGCAAATGTTTTCTCAAATCTGTAGAACCATAGAGCAATTTCTGATACAGACACTCATCTTCAAGTGTGGCAACAGAGGGTCTGCATATTGTTTGTGGTATTAAAGCTCAGTGAGGCATTTCTAGTCAACAAGCTGAAGGTTAATTACAACAATGTAAAATAAGGCAGAGAAACTTCTGACACATGACATCTGAATCTGCAGCTGAGCTGGCTTTGCAATTTGAAAGGCATTTGGAATACATGTATTTCAAGAGCTGAAGAGAATAGTTATATTAATGATTATTGACTAAATTGGAATATATGTTCTAGCCAGTAGTTTGCTTATCGTATTTTACTGTCCATAAGGATTTACTGGAGAAGTACAAGGAAACATGTGAAGCAGAAAAGAATCAAAATAAAAGCTGAAATATCATGGAGGAAGCTTAACCATGTACCTTAAGTAGTACTCTTACTGAATGAGAAGAAAAGTAAAAATAAGACTCCTCCACTTGCAAGTGTACAGAATAAAATAATTTCTCAAGAAAGGAAGAATTGAAAAATACAGTAAATGAAGTAACTTAATATGGAATATAATTTAATTCCTATAACCTGCAAAAAACTAATTTACTAGTGTTTTGCATGAAATTATAATATTAAGAAATAATATAATTAAAATATTACTGTATGAGTAGACATGACCCTTGTGTTTAAGGACCTGATTATAGAAATAGATGAGAAAATTTAGAAACGACAAATCTCACTGAACTGCACACCTTGAAGCCTTAAAAAGCAGTGATTTTATTGTATCTGATGCAATTCTAATTTTATGTAAGGTGATCTGGAAGAAGTCATCCAAGGGAAGCAAATCCTGTAGAAGGAAAAATGTAGTGCACTGTCTCTGACAGACAGGTACTCAGTAACTTGAAAAGGGTGTAGATGGAAAATCAGATTCTGATTTGGTGGGTAGAATTATTTCTTAAGCAAGGCTGCAACTTCAGTGTTAATGCAGGGCTTTCATATACAGAATTTTCTAGAAAACATGAATAATCTTTCAGTTTGATGTTCAGAGCTTTGTAATATCTTTCTAGTCGCTCTGTGACATATAGAAATAAACACAGAGCTATTGTTTATTCAGATAGTGGGCCAGTATATTCAACAACTAACCACCTCCATTTCTTAATACTGTTGCTAAAAAATACTGAGTGAAAGAAATAATTGGGAATGGTTTTGTTTGTGAAATACCTAAATTGATAACATCTGACAACAACCAGGCCACATAATTCAACATTAACAAATTTCCCTGTGTGACATGAGGGTTGCTGCACTCCCCGCTTTGCACTAACTCCATTTTCTTAGTGTAGAGAGGAATATTGTGAAGACAAAATGTTAGCTTGGACTTTCTTCAGTTTAAGCTTTTAAGCATTTACATTGATGGGAGACAGGGTGATTCTTGACCTTTTGAAGTCATTTTGCTTTGGCCATTACTCATTTGCAAGCTCATTTGAAAAGCACCTCAGAATCATCCTTAAGGCAAGAACTTCACTTATGTAATTATTTTACTATACACAGGGAAAAAAAGAAACCTCTAGTTGGTAGTAGATTCTGATGTGTATTTTCCCCTCATTCCAGTGGAATCTTAATTATGCAATTATGTCAGTCAGTCTTTTATGTCAGCAGACAGTCTTTTTCTCAAAAGACTATTTATTCTATTATGTAAGTCTGTGAAGTAATCTTTGCTCCATTATGACCAGCAAAACCCTGTGGCATTGTGACTTCATTTCGTTTAATTCCCTTGTGAGAAAATTCCCTCAACAGAAGTCCTGCAGAGAGCTTTTCTCGCTATCTATGTAGAATACTGGAGTAACCAGTGCAAGAACAAATTTGTGTAGTTTCTTTTGTCCTAATTTCTCCTTTCTGTGTGGATGTTTGTGTGCGTGGTGTTTATTTCTTGAGTATTTTGGTTTTGTTTTTAAAAGACTGAAAGGCAGCATGTAACATGGTGTATCATTGAGTGGGTAGCTAGTAATCTCTTTTAAATTATGTCAGTTCTGTGTCTAAAATGCTTTTCAAAAAAGGTGCTTGAACAGAAGCTTTCTGTAAGGTTGTGGTTTAGCCCCAGCTGGCAACCAAGTCAGTGTGCAACTACTCACACACTCCCACCCTCCTGGTGGGGAGGAAAATAAGGAGGAAAAAAAAAAAACCCAAAAAAACCACCTCGGGGGTTCAGATAAGAACAGTTAATTAATGGAAACAAAATAAAATACGCTAATAATACTAATGATAATTTTAGTGAGAAGGAGAGAGAGTAATAAAACCCAAGAGAAACAAGCAATGCCCAAACCAATTTTTGCTCCCCACTCATCTACACCCAGTCCAATGGTTCCAGCCAGCTCACCCCAGTTTATACACTCAGTATGTTGCTCTATGTTATGGAATATCCCTTTGGCCAGTTTGGATCAGCTGTCCTGGCATGCTCCCTCACAGCTTCTTTGTGTATCTGCTCACTGCCAGAGCATGGGAAACTAAAAATTCCTTATTTTAGGGTGAACAGTACTGAGCAATAACTAAAACATCACTGTGTTATCAGTTATTATTTTCATGCTAAATCCAAAACTCAGTGCTGTATGAGGAACCTAGGAAGAAAATTAATTATTAATTAGAAAAAATAATTTATATAAAAATTTATTATTAATTAAGGCAGAGATGCAGAGGTGTGTTTGTAAAAAGGTGGTCTTTAAGGTCCCTTTCAACCCAAGTCATTCTATGAAAACTAGGACATGTAGTTAAAAAGAAGATTCTCATGTCCTTGCTTGTGAAAGTCAGAGGGCTCAGATTTTCCCAAGGATATGCAGTATTCTATCTGCCAGAATCAACAGTGTCATTAGTCCAATTAACAGGGCAGAAAACGGGAAAGTATTGTTTGTAAACATTGTTTTCTAGAAAAATTATAGTTAGAAAGATCTCTTAAAGCTGAAAGTATTAAAATTATCTGCACTAAAAATATTAATAAGTTTCTTTCCATCACTTAAAAAAAGAATGAGCCTTATGGACACTTGCGAAGGAAATTTCTCAAATTGCAGAGAAATGCCTACCTTTTCTTTTTTCACCTCTTTAAGCTCTGGGTTGTTCAGCCCTATTAGCTGAAGCCAAAACCTTTAATGAACTAGGCCATCATCACAGTTTGAGTGGACTTGAATAGAGCTGTGTTAAGACAGTGTTGTATGCTAGACATAATACCCCATTTTCCTACACAGTGAAGAAAAATCCAGACATTCCACTGTTTCAAGAAGCACAGCAGATGTTGGTTTCTTCTTTTTATTAATGGGCTGCAAACTAAAAATGGAACCCTTGTTCCACATGGGGATGGTTACAAGTAGAAACCATACTTCTTATGTTTAGAGATCACCTTACTTTCACATTGACCTGTATCTGTTCTCAAATGTAAAGCAGAGCATAAGAATTGCTTTCAACTTCAATGTGAGTAAAGAGAAATGTGTATTTCTGAAATAGAAATGCTACATCTCTATGGTGTGTTGTTCCAGCTCAGTAGAATATTTAATCTATTAATACTGATAAAATGAGGGACGTGTTTCTTCAGAAAAGACAGTTTTGAGTCTGCCTTCTCCTGTTCACTCATCTAAAGCCTAAGTAACACTTAAAATCTATAGAAACAGTAAGCCATTAGCCTAGTTTTGAGAGTCAGACTGGGACAAATCATCTCCAGAGGTCCTATCCAATCTAAACTATCCTGATTAGCCACCATACAGACAAAGCAAGCAACAGTGTAAGTATAGTCTTCATACTGAAGTCCAACAGTATTATTAGAAACACCCTTTTATGCTTTTTTTCCTATCTATTCTAAGTAAATTCTAGTAAATCTTTATTGGATTCTCATCTAAAAGTTCATCAGGTTTAGACCTATTTAGGCTTCTAGATCCCACAGATAACCAGATTTTTCATAAATTTTTTCTACAGAGTAGCTGAAAATTACCTGTTCCAGAAGCATAAAAAATTTCTCTGCAATATTTGTAGTTTCACAAGTCTGGGTGTT
Organism: Sialia sialis; assembly: GCA_009812075.1. Classification (NCBI taxonomy): domain Eukaryota; kingdom Metazoa; phylum Chordata; class Aves; order Passeriformes; family Turdidae; genus Sialia; species Sialia sialis. The sequence goes on from VRYO01001865.1 coordinate 7,685,357, forward strand.
GTATTTGAGGACAGAAACCCTTCCTCTCTTTTGATTGTTGGATGGGAATATGAGTTGCATTTTTGCTTCTTCTGTTGGAAGTCATTGACTTACCCTTTCTCTCCACTTCACTCAAAATTTCAGATTTCTGAGTACTTCATTTGGGCTTTTTATGACAAGTGCTGTTAGCTGAGCTGAGTAATACACAAGATGAGTTCAGACACTCCTACACAGGATTTAGGTGAAGCATCTTTAGCAGTAGAAATGGCTGATCCAGTGTTTTGGGGCTACCAGAATACAGATGTGTTAACTGAATTTGATTACTGCTTTGGAAGTTTATGAAACTTTTGTTCAGGTACAGAGCCAATTTTTGATCACTTACACTACCTGTTTGAGCTTCAGGTTGGAAATTCAGCTGTGTGGTTATATTCTTCTCCTATAATTTAGATCTTCTGTTCATGGTGAAAGCTTTAGACTTGGTCAGTACTTTCCAGCCAAGTATGAGAGCTGTGTTTTGACTGAACTTTCTTCCTAGCTATCAAAAGCTGTTGGAGGCAGGGTATGCAGGATGCTGTAGTCCAAAACTACAGAAAAAACGCAATTGATCAAAATAACAGCGAGAATCTGTCTTGCTGGAGTCTCACAGTGCTTGCAGCATGGAAGGAGCTTACACATGCTGTGCAGAAGAGCTGTGTGAGAAACAGGTTTGCTGTGTGCATAGGAATGTTATGCTGAGTGATATTCCTTTGTATGAAGATCTGCTACATCTTTACATTTGAAGGAGAAAAGGGTTGGAAGATTTTTAAATCTAATAACAATCTTGAATATTGGAAAAAACGTTTACTGCTATTACCTGAGTAACATTATTCTGGTGGTAAGGATGCCAGGAAGGTGTTTGCCAGCTCTGCTTTTCTCATGTCTGTTCAGTGATTCTGGGGACACAGTGCCCCAGCTGAAATCTGCTGGGCAGGTCTGGAGAGTTCTTACAGAGACACGAGATCTATCTGTTAAAAAAGAAATTGGTCGCTTGTGGCTGTATAGTGCTGTTCAGAAAAACTTACTGAATGTGAAAACTGGAAGTGCAGTTGTGCCAGGAACATAACTGTAACATAACCCCAGGCCTGTAGCCTAAAGCCCACAAGGGTGGGACTATAGTATCTGTCATGCAATCTGTGGGAATGAGATGCATAACCTAGACTATGTTTTTGTCATTGAGTGACTGCTGGATGCTCCTTAGGCTGGACAAGAGACAGGAGGGAAAACTGGATGAGAATGGGAGTTCAAAGGGGGCACAACAG
>VRYO01001865.1:7686708-7796268 GCA_009812075.1 Sialia sialis
ATAATGACTGCTTTCATAGAACCATAGAACACTTTGGGTTAGAAGGGACCTTCCAAGGTCATGTAGTCCAAGCCCCCTGTAATGGGCTGGGACATCAACTCCATCAGGTTTTTCAGATCCCCCATACTTTGTTGTTAATCAGCTTCCAAAGGAAAATTTTGGTGTGCAGACAATCACACAACTTGGCAAATTCCTGCTCACATAAGTACCCAAACTGAGCATTTTTCACAGATTCCTCAAAAATTCACCTTAGCAACTATGAAGCCTCCCTTGTGCTTTGGGAATTGATAGCTACAAAGGTCATTCCCCCAAATCTTTTTTGGTGGCATGGTGATAGGCCAGTGCACATCCTGTGAGAAAGAGAGCAGTAAAGAGATGAAAGCTCACTGCTGCATGGTCTCTGCTTGCATGTCCATGTACTTTTTCATGTTCTTCAAGCTGAATATGTGCATTCCTATCCCTTCAGAGGAGAGGAAGAAAGGTGATATTCACCCCCTCCATTCAATGGTTTATATATGTGTGGCTGAAAAGTAAAATATTAAAATCTTTCATGAGTTACAAGGTGATGAATATCAAGTAGAATCCTACTCCTTGGATGGCTATGCAGTCATTCTTTAGGTGAAGCAGCTTTTGAATTTAACGGGTGCTTTTTGAATGGTGCTATCCAATGTTACTATGAAAATGACTAGAATTCCCTGACAGATCCCTTCTTTGGATTTTACAACTCTATAAATAAAGTTGAACCACCCCAGAGATGTGCTTTTCAGCTTCAGGATAAATGCCATTGCTCTAATTGCAGGGATCCTGTTTTGTATATATAATAAATTTATCGAGGCAGGGGTTTTGGTCTCTGGCTTTGACATGTCCATTGAATGCATCAAATGAAAATAATAAGTAATTATAATGATAAGTAATACTGAAAGCAGTATCTGCTAAAAATTTTTCAGGGTCACAATTTTTTTTCTGAGATGCACGCACAAGAAAACAAAAGGTCTTGATTTGAGAACACTGAGGAGTCCTTTTAGCGAGTTCTACCCTAAGTGCCAGACAATCTCTCTCTTGATGCAGCTCAGTCCATGGGATTTTTTGGTAACATTTTTAAAAGAAAAATAGAATAATGTCAAGAAGGGAATTGCTGTTTAGGATTAGTAGCAGATCTTGTAATATTGACATAAAATTAATCATGAGAGCCACCAAGAAATTTAAGTCATCTGCTTTCCTGAGGTTTTAGAATTCAGCATTGATGAAGGGTGCATACCTTGCGGTAAGAAGCTGCATACCTTTATGGCAAGACACTCCTCCAGCTTTGGAGTAAAGCATTGGATTCACAGTCCGTTGCTAGACCACACTTTGAAGCATGGAACTTACCTGCAAGAATAAAAGGTAGTTTACAGGAGAGTTTTTTAATGGTCCAGTGATTTAGGACCACAAATCCAGTGGAAATCCTTATCTCTGTTGCTAATGCAAAATGACATATATGAAAATACCAGGAGCTTACATAAAAAGTAAGATCCAGACCTTTTTTCTCATAGTTTCTTGCTACACTGGTATTAAGCAGTGAAATGCACAGAGCATTTCTTCAAATAGCTCTTCACAAACCATGAAAATAAATAGAAGCCTTTGAACCTGGTGACCTATCATTTCGTTGTTGAAAGATATAACTGATGGATGAACTTCTGTCATCTTCTGAATACTGTAAATAAAATCCTACAGGCATTTAAATGTTAAATTTATACAGTGAGGTCTTCTCAGGAGATGGGAAAGATATCAGAAGTCTATCTTTTTAAATTGTCACTCCAGGAAATACGGGCTATTCATAGACTTCTTCTGTAGGATTCTGTGTTCATTATATTCCACTTGTTTTGTTTTTGTTTTTTTTTATTTCTCCCTGTTTAATGTATACTTGTTCGTAACACAAAATCTGTCTTGCAGCCCTGCAAGCAGATCTAAGATTTAACAGTCAGACTGACTTCTTTCCTTTTCATGTATTGTCTATAGTCAGAGAAAGCCTGCAGGCCTGTTGCTTCCTAACTTTTCCTGAGCAACTCAAATCTTTTTGGATTATTCCCCTGAGCTGCGGATCCAAAGCCATTTTAGACTAATAGGTGTGTACATGTGTAACTGAGTCAATGACCTGAAGCCAGAGAGGGTTTTGCAGATGTACCTGTGGGTCTGCGATTCCTCTTTTAGCTGTTAGTATGTTTCAGAGAAGAAGCTGATAAAAAGGAGCATCTGATCACAGGAAGTTCACAGTGCCAACATTTTGATAGAGAATAAATATTTTATAGAGGAGCAGCAGAAAAACCCTACTCATGGAATTCCCAGTGTTGTTTCCACCAAGCTGTTTTCACAAGAACCACACATAAGATCAGAATCTTTTGCTGTTCCTGGAAGATCTATGACAAAGAGATTGGCAAGATCTGAAATTTTCTAATTTCCACGTAAACAGAAATTTTCCATAAATTGAAATTTCACTGCCAGAGGAAATGAAACCAAGAATAATTAAAGATTTTTTTTTCTACACCTTTTGTGTCTTAACATTTACAGAAAAGCCTTACTAGCTAGTCTGTTGATTGAAGCCTTAACTAAAGAGTTTTAACTCAGCATCAGCAGACCTAAGTTTTTATGACTCACAGGAGTAGGGATCTTACTGTCCACTGTTTGGATAGAGTAAAGTAGTAGGCTGAAATACTACTTTGTAACACAAAGTAAATACACCAGAAATCTGAGGTTCAAGGTACTGAGATCCACTGGTTTACAAATGCAAACCTTAGCCCTTTAATGTGAGTTGCAGAACTGGTTGTGTCTGCACTGCCTAAAGCTGGTTGTGCAGTTAATCCTTGTAGCAAGGGCTGTCTTTCAATGGGCTCTTCCTGTATACCCTGCTCTTAAGTGGGAAAATTGAAGCAAATTTTTAGAGCGTTCCTTTTTACCATTTTTATCAATCTGGTCAGGTCAGTTTATGTGCCAGTTTCTTTCCTTTCCCTGAAAAGTTTTATTGTTCCATTGGAATACTGGTTTTGCTTGGGGATTTGTTGTGGTGGTTTCTGATGTGAAATAAATGCAGAGTGCTGAAGACAACCTTGAAAATATTTGGTCATAATCTAACTTAGTTTGAACCAGGTGAAGGTTGTGTTATTTCCAAAACCATAAAGTATGGGTGACCATCCCTTAAACAGTGATATATACCTTGAACTGTTTGTAATGGTCACTGTCCACACCAAAGTTCCACATTTTGTACATACATAGTATGAGGAAGGAGAAAAACTATTCATATTTCAGAGAAAATAATTTGGAGGTACTAATATATAAGAGCCTGGATATGACCCAGCATGGCAGGGAGGGGATTCTTCCCCTCTGCTCTGCTCAGGTGAGGCCCCACCTGCAGGGCTGCATCAGCTCTGGGAGCCCAGCACAGGGAGAACACGGGCCTGATGGATCAGGTCCAGAGGAGTCACCAAGATGATCACAGGGATGGAGCACCTCTGTTATGAGAAAAGGCTGGGAGAATTCAGATTGTTTAGACTGGGAAGAAGAGGATTCAGGATATCCTATTTGTGGGCCTCCAGTGCCTGAAGGGAGCCTACAAGAAAGATGGAGAGAGACTTTTTGCAAGACCATGTAGAGACAGGGCAAGGGAGAATGGCTTCAAATTGAACGAGAGTAGTTTTAGAATGGATAATAGAAAAAAATTCTTTACAGTGATGCTGCTGAGGCACTGGCACAGGTTGCCCAGAGCAGTTGTAGATGCTTAATCCCTGGAAATGTTTAAGGCCAGCTTGGATGTGTTTTGAGCAGCCTGGTCTAGTGAAAGTGTCCCTGCCCATGGCAGGGGTTTAGAAATAGGTGTCTTTAAGATCCCTTCCAACACAAACCGCTCCATAGTTCCATGATCAGTGCAAGTGAAATCCGGATTCCCTTGATGTGAGCTCATTGCTGCAATAATAGTGCCATGTTATATATGCTTGTCTTCATTGAGTCGAGCTAATGTTAACTGAGTTCAGAATCAGTAGGCTTATGGATTTTTCCCAGAAATCTCCAGTGAATTTTAGAATGGCCAAGACAAAATATATTTTTGTAATGCGTCTTCAAATAAACTTTTTAAAGCCTTTGATGTAACATGAGAATTTGGTTATTGAAATTCCATTTTGTACATTTAGTCCATGAGTAATTTAGCCTTGGTAATCTTCAAATATGCCAAAGCAAGCATTGTCCTGCAATTCTCAAAAAAGAAAAGAAGCATCTTTTTTTAATCTTAAAGAATACTGGGGGACAATTTAAAAATTAGCATAGCTACACAGAAGAAGAACCAATAGGGGACATATGAGGATTAGAAAAAAAGAAACTTTAACGGAGAGAAATGAAGGAGTACTAAGTAGGTGATGCTATCTGAGCTCTTGTGAAACCTGTTAGCTTTCTGAGCCATCCGTGGGGCATTTGGGAGAGACTACAAAGAAACATTTCAGACAAAAGCCTAACATGAGCTTAGGCCCTAAGTACAGGAAGGAAAACTGCTTGGCCAGGCTAAACTGCCTTTTAAAAGCAAAAGTCTGCTCTGCTTCCCTAGCAAGAGACCCACAACCCAGAGGACATCATGAACCTACAATAAATTACTCTATGTTAACACTTTTGGTTGTTCAGCTCTGTCAAAAAAATAGGTATTTTCTAAACTCTGTAGGGGCAATTAAAGAAGAAATTCCTTTGCTGGTGAATCTGTTTTAAATGTTGACTGACTGTGGCAACTTGAGGTGCATTAATAAGGCATGGAAATAATATTTGGAAAGAGCAGAAAGTTTAGACATGCACCTTTCTAAGACTAAGTGAATGCCAGAGGAGGAGTAACCTTTCAATAAATGTATGTATTAGAAAATGGAAGGCAAAACCACATGATTCAATTACTAAAGAAATTTTATGCACTCAAGGAACATCACAAATTGACAGCTTTGAGTGAGATGAATATATCAGTTGAAAGAAATTCAGATGTCTGAAAGAGAACAAATGATGTGGAAACAGTCTGAAGTATCTAGATGAGTTGTTAAAATATCAGCAGAGTATTACATTAGCAGAATATGAATCCTTATAATTGTCAGGGTTCCAAACCTACTTATCAGTACTCTTGGTAATCAAAGTAGCATTGCTTGTCTAAAGGATGAACCTAAATGATATATAAATTTAATCTATTAGACCTTATTGAGCAGATCTAGATTTTGATAAGGGATAATCAATGCATACCTATCATCATTAAATTTGTAAGGAAATAATAAATGATCTACATTTCCACATAATTATCCTTTGATTGTTTTAATCAAATAGTTTGTTTATTTCCCAGCTGTCTCTTTAAAGTGATTTCAAAGATTTGCAGACTTACTATTCATTCATGCTCTTGATACTAATTTGCTGTTGACCAGAGTATATTTGTGTTTCAGCCAAAATTGTAAGCACTGAAGCAAGTATAAGATTTAGTTTTAGTTTTAGTTTAATGAGAGGAAAAACCTTTAGGAATATTTCTGGGCTGAGAGAGAGACACTAGGAGCAGAAGTCATACTAAATGCTGTTTGATTGGTATTATACATTTATTTCATCGTGATCATTAACTTCCATTATATGAAAGAGCATCTGAGAGAAGACATTTCTTTCAGAGAAATTAAATACTTCAAGGGGTATCCCATCACCTTTCAGTACAGACAATGCTCTCTTTGAGGACAGGGAAATCAAGTTCTCTTTTTTAACTACTATATTTCTATTTTTGGTAAGTGAATATAGTTAATATGTGTTCTAAGGAATAATTTAAGTCTAATTTTTCTATGAATTAATGAAAGTGTTAAGTAAAATTTTTAGTCTTGTCTTGCATGGCAGGCCACATTAATGTGTTTCATACAGTGAAAAAAAAGCAGACTTCAAAGCAAATATGATTGCTGAAATGTGAGTGCACATATACATTTATATAGAAAGATGTGTTATATGTATCTTTGTGTGGAAATTTTAAAAATGTTACTTTAAGAGGTGTTGAAATTGAAAGTGTTTAAAAGTTAAAATTTGCTTATTGACTCATGACAAATTTAAGATACCACTCTGAGATTTTTCTATACTTCGTCTTCATTTTCATTGACTTTTTATTTTAGGGGATACATAAGATATAATAAAACTAATATTTACATGTCTTTTTGAAAGTAAAGAGAAGTTATTGAAATGTTGTGAGCAAGGACTTCACTGTTGGTATAACAGGCTGTAGATTTGCCCCCCTATCTTTTTGGTAACTTCTTTAGATCAAACTGATATAAGCCCATATTTGAATTTTGGCAGCTTTGTTTGAGAAGTCCTGATGAATTCTCAAAATTATTGCATCTTTTAAGGGATTTGGTTTTCCCCCTTTAAAGAAAATGGGCTTTGCTTGGCTCCCTATTAGTGCAACATTTTGTCATATGAATATCAAAGGCATCAAACATAGAAAGAAAGAGAGTATTAATACAATTTTAAGAAGAACTGAAAGCTACATCAGTGTACACAGAACTGACCTGGTAAATTCAAAATCAGCAGCAAATTATGTTTAGGTGATACACTGTATATGAAAGCAATGCAGGTAAAGTTATCTTAATGTCAGAAGTGTTGTTAGGTTCAGTGCTAGTGCTCTAAACTGAAATAGTTTTGTACTTTGGGAATAGATTTTCTCTTTAGAGAAACCTCAAATCCACTCTCAAATATGCAGTATCAGTAAATATATAAATTTAAACACAAAGTCCATATAAATAATGTCTTTGAGGTAAATATATGTAGATATCTGTGTATCAACTGTAGGCACTTTCTTCCCTCCTTTTTAGCTCTTCACCACAATCAAATTATGAAACATGACATACTTGGAAAGGAAATAATCTTTACATATGTGAATATATTTGAAGTTTTCTAATTGCACAGGGAACACCCAGCCAAGTAACTTACCTTGTCTTTTATATCTCTGTACTCACTGTTGTGATAATACATGGCTCTGTTATAAATTGCAAGGAAACGTATTTTTCAAAGTCAGTTTTCACATATAGTATGTAAAACTGAGACAGGATGGATTAGAGATGCCCATTAGAAATCCTTAAGAAGTGTGTTTACCAGAAAACTGGGGAGCTGGAGATCTCCTGTCTGATTGTTTGGTATCAAAAATGTTGCTAACTAGATGAGATGTTTTGGAACATGCTTCCCTCCCTTATTTGAGGCCAAGATGCATATTTTGGAAATGTGTGTGGAGGTTCAGTTGCATGACAGTGCTTATGCAGAATATTATTTTAGTTAAAAATCAAGCATCCAAAAATTTCTCGAGAGCTGTTATGCATCATTAACACTTAGTTCTTATTAATAGTTTTCAACTTTTTTTTTTTTAATAGCACATTATTAACTCTGCTGATGGCACCATTTGCAGGTTTTTCTCTCTATAAAGATATTTCAGACTGATTTCTACCAAGAAGTGGAAATTGCACAAACAGCCAAGAGCAGTGGGGAGTGTTACTTGTTGCTAAAGACTGACCCTGTTTCTCTGTCTCCCTGGCAATTTCCCACACATAAAGCGTTCTTGTCCCTCCTCTAGATGTACTAAAAGGAGCTGAAACAAAGGTTAGCCACTTTGATATTAGGTTGGAGTTCAGGAAGAAGTCTCTGTGTTATAGACGGCTTTCCTTTTAATGGTTACAACCTGCTGGGAATGCGTCAAGTTGGGGATAGGCTCTTCTACCTGTACTGACTTTTACTGCAAACTCTTATAAAGACCAACTGAAAATACCATTGATGCTTTCATCTACACTCCTTTATTTTTACTTTTTTAATGTCTTGTTTTTTTTGGGTTTTTTTAAACAAAGAATGGTGCACATCTTTGTCTTTTACTTTATGTCTGTCAGCACTTTTAAAACTGAAGTTGAAAACACTGAATAGTTTCAGTGCCACTGGTGTACTCTGCTGTGGCAACTTCAGCCTAATATCTTAAAAAAATCATGGGGCTGTTTATAATATACATGGATCTAGTATGTAATACAAGCAATCTATTTCACAGATGTTGTAAATTTTTTTATATATCTCTTCTTGTAATTGAAATTAAATCTTATCAAGTGTATTCTCAACGAAAAAAAAAAAAAGGAGCAAAAAAAAAGAAATCTTACTATAGCTGGTGCTTTTATGGACAGGACCATTCACAATAAAAGTAGAAAATTCAAATTAAATCATATGTGAGAATGGCCTAAGCACAGTCTGTCTCCCTCAGCTAGAGCATTATTTATAGAAAGTGGGACAGCTCTGTCAGGAGAAGCTCAGGTGCATTGTTTAAATTGCTGCACCAAGGAGTACTGAGCTCCTAGGGCTGCATTTTCACCCTCACTGTGTTGAGCTCTAGTCCTGAGTGTGTGAGAGCCTCTGTCCTGCTAGTGATTTGGTTATCTGGGGAAGGCAAATGTTTCTCTTCTGGCCAGGTCCTCACACAGAGCCTGAGAGCTCTGAGCAACATTCAGCCAGACCTTCTTTATGGCATAATAATTCAGGAGCTCATCTGGTGTACAGAGATTCAGATTCCAGCCACTGTGCTGCCTTACAGTTTATATGTGATGATAACAGCAGTATATCATGGAATGTTTCTGTTTTCAGGTTTTACGTTTGTTTGGTTTTTTTTCTTTCAAGAGAAACTAAATTGATGACAACCCTCCAGCCAGCTATTCAAATGTGCACCAGTTTTGGATGAGCTCTTTCTATTTCTTTGTACACCACAGAAAACTAACATGGGTTTCAAAATTCCCATCCATCTGTTAGCTTAGTGCTACTCCCCATAAGGGTTTATGGAAATTCCTGCCTGCTTCAGTCTCCATCCATGGCTTTGTGCTGTTTTAGAAATGGGTTTGGATAATAAAAGTCATATAGAGGAATGACATACTGTGATCTGTCTGCCACGTCCCCCTTAATAAAAAATGTTAGAATGTTATCTTATTGCTGCATGGGAAACTGGTTTTGCTTCCTCTGGATGCTTTTGTGATAAGTCCTTAAAGACTTACTTTTCTTTCTCTCTTTCTTTCTTTAAAGGTGACTTTCTAACAAACAGGAGAGATCATTCCCTTATTTCTGCTCCCCTGAGTAGACCCAGAAATTCAGTTCTTACTTCCTTCTACTGGAAGTCTGATCTTTTTATATAGAAATAATTCTCATTTTATCCCTAACTTGATAGAAGACAGAGCTAATTAGTCTGAAGTGCTTAATTTATTACTTGGTTTGTTTTAACTCAGTTTAGCCTGTCAAAGTTCACCTTTTGTGACACTGGTAACACATTTAATGACTATATTTAAGCTCAAGTCCAAACTTGATATATTCTTGCAAAATTATTTCATTTACAAAGGAGGAACTGCTTGATTTCTTCTCGTAATGAGACTGCTTCTGCTTCCTATTGTGCCTGGTAGTTTCACCTAAAGTTGAGGGGGAAAGAATCTCTGACAAGGTGTTTACTAAAGTTGCTTATGCTCTGTCTCTACTTAAGTACTTTTTTCCCCCCTCTCTTCTTGGACATTCAAAAAGGACACATGGCAGTTCTTATGGATTATTGATTTTTCTGCTTCATTTCTTTAAAGAACAGAGGTAAAAAAATGCCATGAGGAACTGATATACAAATCACATACCCTTAAATTCCAGTCCTTTAAATTTTTATTTGTGTGTTCAGCTTTCTGTATATGAGAAAAATTTCTGTTTTGATTGAAACTCTCTGAAGCAGAGAGCCGAACAGATGTGTTTAGCCTCAATTTAGCTGAGACTTTAACTGATTTGAAAGGGAGTTGGGCAACCAAGTCATGATGCTAACACAGGTTTCTGGATACACCCAGAGTTTTAAACCCCTAAGGTGATGTACTGCTTTCTTCTTTGTGCCAAGATTCACCTGTCAAAAATGTTTTAAATGAGATTTAATGCAATTATTGTTTCCCCCTCACTGGGTTCTTCCTCTCTCAGTATGGAATTTGCTTTGCAAGTGTGACAGTTTAGAGTCTGGGACTGCAGCTCATCAATTAACTTGGACAGATCAAGGGCCACAATCTAGTTTGTGAGCCACTGCCACCCATCCTTCACTCCTTACACAATCCCACTCCATTTCCCTGCAATACTTGAGGAACAATTTATATTAAAGGGCCAAAACTCCATGGATTTGCATAAATGTCTCACCCAGTCCATACATATATGTGAAAGATAATAAAAGTGGAGAAAAGCACAGAATTTACTGCAGATCTTTGGTGAAGTGGAGCTTTCTGAACCTGAATAACTTTTTGATGCCCAAGAGAAATATGCAATCAGGACAGATATTCAGGCTAAATGGTTTGCAGCTTTCCAAGTAAGTAGCTCACGTGTCAGTAGAAGTCCATTCAGTCTTGTGCATGTAAGGAGGGTCATAAAACATGCAGTTGCATATCTACAAGAACAATTTATATGCATTTGCACAGTTACTCTAGTGACTTGGAGTTACTCACAGTTTCTTGGAGGTTTGTCTTACAAGGTAGTTAGAAAGGTAGGTGGTTTTTATTAGGTGCATAACGTGCTCAGCTTTTTATTTCAGACCTTGCTAGGCATTGGAGTTATTTTTCATGTCTAATTTTTTTATGTTACAGTGTAACATAGGCAAGCATTCTATTTATTGAACACCTCTCTTTTTCCATAGCCAAATGGCAAATGGAAATACTGAATGTTACAGAGCCATTCATTACATGCAATCTCTTATTTTCTGAAGAATAAAATGAGGTTTGTAGAGGCACTTCTGGGGCAGAAGTGTGGTTTTACTCTTAATTCCTGGAAGGAAGAAAGAAAGTATTAATTACAAATAACTCTTAAAAGACCTGAATTATTGTTAGTGGTTAACATTTCAAAATAGACCACAGGCTTGAAAGGTAAAGGACAGTGGAGTGGAGCACTTTGTTATCATCTCCAGTGGTGAATTTGTTTCCAGTGTTTTATCAAGCTTATATGTGCTCAGAAACATCCTGCACTTCATTAGTCACCTAAATGAATATTGGTCATCTGCCTTTTTCTGTTCAAGCTGATGAAAAAGAGGCAGAAGAGCAAACATTAAAGAGGAAAAGAGAAAAGACATTAGAGAACATGGAGAACAGTAATATTTGGCAAGCTTGTAATATAAATAGATGTTGTAGAATTTTTGTCTGTGTAATGGGGATGATGCATGAACATTCACTCTCTAGAATCATCCAAAACACATTTTGCAGTCATGCTAACAGGAATTGTTTCAATTTATCAGCATGACTTCACTAATGTGAACAAAATGTTTAACCTAGTCAAAATAGAATATGCCATTTTTGCTTTTCAAAATTCACTTGTTAGTAATTCTAAGCAAATGAAGTAGGCATCAATGAAAAGTAGGTCATAACAGGAAGGTAATTCCACTTTATGTTCCCTTTTTTTTCATATATTGTAGGGTTTTATTAGAATTGTATGTTTTCAAAAGCCTCTTTGAAATTAAGTCTTTCTAGCTAGCTTTCATTGAAATAGTAGCACTTCAGAGCTCTACAGCCTTTCCAGTCCTGTTGGGATGGTTAAACAGGGTAAATATTATGTGAAAAGTGCTTGCAGAAGCCAGTCCAACTGAGAAAAATAGGTTGTTTATTTTAATTTTAGGTACTGTACAGACAAAGTTGAATTATCTTAAAAATCACCACAAATAATTCATCATGTTATTTAGGTACTTTTCCCCCTGCCATGTCATCAGATCTAATGGTTCTTTCTTAATTTATGACAGAAATTCTGTGGAATAAGGTAAATGTCAACTATAATGATGCTGTTTGTTATGATGAAAACACAGAGAGAAGGAAATTATGTTTAATGCATCAAAGAAAGAAATTTCAAATAGGTTATTTCAGTTACCTTGATTTAATATATCTTTTGGGGAGAAGGGAAAGAAGGAAAGGTGAAGGATTAGTACCAAAAGTAACAGTGTGAAAACATGCATCATAAAGAATGGTTAGAGACTCTTATAAATGGAAACATATTTCTCTCATCTATGAAGGGAGGATTCTTTCAGAGACCAAAAGGCACAATATCCAATATGTGATGACCAATTGGTGTCTTTTGGCCTGGATAATTTTTTGACACTTCACATAAAGAGCAGTGACTTATACAGTTCTCAGATTTATCAGTCACCTTTTTCTACTTGGGTCTCCATTTGGTTCAGTTAATGCTTTGTTTGTTGGAAAAACCCCAGCACCAATAATTGTACTGGAGAGTAAATCTTAGGCAAGACAAGAGATTTCTTTTGTACTGGGAATTTTCTTTGTTTAAAAGTCAGCCGACAGGAAGAACTACATACCATAGTTCAGATCTTGTGTTACAAGAACTTACCAAATGTTTCTGGGATCCTGGTGCTAAAAATATGTGTAAGCTTACAGGTAAAACTAATTTTTTGTTGTGTTGCTGCTGCTTCCTGAAAGAGACCAGAGGCTGTTCCAGTGCACTGGGAGAGAGTGGATAGTTTTGGTGAGGACTTTCCTATACTGCAAAATTCTAATTCTGCTTTAGATTTGATTATATCTTGGGAGTACATTTGCATTTTTTGTTTCTCTCCCTAGCTCTAGTTTTTCTCATGTAATCAGAATGTACTGTGTTAAGGTGAGGACTGTTTTGCTATGCTTTTTCTGTTGTATCTGCTACAATGAAATCTTAGTCTTAGTCTTGATATAACAGTAACAACACTAACAATTATTACTTTAAAATGATGCAATAGAGGAATATGTAGAGCTTTGCAGGTGTCAGCCTAACTACCGTCTTAAATAACCAGCAATGTCTGCACTATTTCTCTTCCACAAATAATTGTTAAACCACTGGATTTGACAGGCTTCCTGCTACCTTTTCCAAACAGGTAAAATAATCTAGTGTGCCAGGTTTTCCTCTGCTGCATCCACAGGCTCCCAGAGCAACATTAATTCTATTTTCCAATACTACGCTTTTCCGATTATCTCTTCCACCACTTGCAGTAGGGAAGACTGAGCTGATTCTGGCCTTGCATTATACAAAGCAAACAGCATGTGGCATTTCTGCTTCAGTGATGACTTCCAACTGGCCTTTCTTTTACTGTCACAGTTGAAACTGCCTCCTCTCTTCTCAGCAGCAGTGAAGGCGTGGAAAAAGAGTGGTTAAAATGGTTTGCTCTTGGATGGCTCTTTCACTCCATGCAGTACCCAGAAGAGTCTGAGTCCTCCAGCCGTGTGACACTAACAGGCTAAATGAAGAGCTGCTTGGATCTGAACTGTGACTTCACTGTGCTCTGCCACCGCTCTGCTGTCTGCCATCAAAGCTTTCCTGAAGGCTTCTCTCTGCAGTGTTGTGTTCTCAAAGACAGTGTCCCAGCCTTCCTGACTTCTCCTCGGTCCACACCTTCTCCAGGGACTGGTGTATTTGGCTTGGTGCCTCTCCACCGTGGTGGTGCCTAGAATGAGCCTAAAGTCATCAATGGCTGTTGAGAGAGGAGCTAGGAGTAAGATGTACAGACATGGAACAGAAAACTCACCCACATCCTTGGCCAGTTGCTGGGAGTGCTGTGTCTGCACTCTCATTGCTGGGCACACCCTACCCAGGTTCTCAGATGTGTCCAAGCACTTGCTGGAAGTCACTCAGCTCCTGCTGCCAACAGAGGATCCACACGTACAAACTGTCCCTGTATCTGCAGCTGTCAGCATATTCCCTGCTTCTCTTGCTTCCCTTACAGGCTTTCTCCTCCATTTGTGACTTGCTTTTCACCCAGAATAATTGTGAGATGACTTTGTCAGAGAGTCCCTTGTATGTCTTTCACCCTTCCAAACCTCTTGATAGAAAAAAAAAAGAAGGGCCAAAGGGATGATAGCAACAAAGGCCATGGCTGTAGGGAATAATAGGAGGAGGAATATTAGAAGGACCAGAATGCTAGCAAGAAAGAAAAGTGAAACTGTATATTTACCATGTAGAGGTACAGTAAAGCATCTTTGGGAGGAACGAGGAAAGACCTGGAGGACAACTGTGCCAAGTGCTGAGTAACAGGGAGTTTGAGTGAGAGTCTGAGCGACTCAGGAGGACAGCTAGCTGGGCAATTACAGATACAGGAAGGATTTTGGATTAGAAGAATTTGGCTTAATACTCACTGGGCAGAAGCAGCAAGAGAAGGGAGAATTTATTCTCTGTTTTTCTTTTGACATAGGTAAGATTGAAAAGATGTTACATATCCATGTGTCTGAGAGCATCACATTTGCTCTGGTACCAATGAAATCAATAACTTGACACCGCTTCTGTTTCATTTTCTCAAGTTTGGGTTTTTTCTTCTGTTCAGACCATGCCCAGCAAGCCTTATGGCTCTTAGGCCCTGTCCCCTCCTCTCTCCAGCAGTCTAATAGCCTCTAAGCAAGGCACATCACAGGATAGCTCAAGCAACACAGGAGATCCATAACATGAATTTAAATGGAGACAAAATAAATCTACCTCAGCAGCAGTCCTTGCTAAATTATTTGATAACACTGGTTGCTCTAAGGGTTGACTTTACTTCATAATAATTTTCTGAGTTTTATGTAGTGAGGCACAAAAGGATAAAGCACAAGATCTCAACTAAATCACATTGTAATTTTTGAAAAAGCAGAAAACTTTGAAATCCTTCCTATGTATTGCATTGATACTCTTCTTTTTCCCCTCAACTCCCCAGCCCATCAGAATAAGTCATGATTCCAGTTTTGTGATGCATTCCTTTGTGATAAGATATTCAAGGCCACATCATGCACTGTCTGTTGAAATACAGTAAATATTTAATGTTCTGTTTATTTCTATAATGGCCAAATGAAAGTACTTTCTATCTGTTTACCTATCTGCATGTGGACATGCACATACATACACACTCTTGCAGATACACACACATTCACATACTTAAACTATGCAGAAACTGATCCAAGGAAATTGGAAAAAGGGTGTAATGCATTTTTTAAAATGAAGGTATTTAGTCTTCAAACTATTGCATTCAGTAAAGGCAAGATTATTCCTTCTATTCAGGAGAGATGACAGAGGCCCAAGAGTATATGCTTCACTCCAAGTGTGACAGGACAGATGGAGTCAATGTCTGGGCCACTACTTAGAATTGGAATGGTCCTATTAACCTGGACCTCTCTCATAATACAGAGAACAACCTAAAAGTTGGCAGTAGGCAAAAGCTTTAATTTAAAGGTTATTTGGCGGTCACTGAAGCAAGTCTATTTCCTAATGGACAGATGTCCACTTAACTAAAGCCCTCCCAGATGACTTCTTGTTTGAAGCAGTGCCAGGTAAAGCAAAGACTGAGTGGATGTGTCAGCTCAAGTAACCTCTTGGAGTGAGCAGCGCTCCCCGACAGTCTGGGCACCAGCTCAGTGGCACAGGAACATTTGCTGGTGGCACATGGTCTCTTGGTAGGCCTGTCAGTCAGCTGCTTTATACCAGCACTTTGCAAGTATTTTACAAAAATACAGCGCTGCTAGATGAGGAATATTTGCCAGTTTGAATTTTAAAAATGGGGGGAAACTGTGTTATTTAGGTGGAAATACTCCCGTCAAATGGAACGTGTTGCCCCACATAAATTAGGGGTTGGAGACCCATGGTTGGTTGTTTTACAGTCATGAACTATTTATCTGTCCAACTTTGATATAACAAGTTTTAAATTTAGGTAGACCTTCTCAGAGCCTACATAATAATAATTATAAAGAGAGAATTAATATTAATAACTTTTTTTTTGCCTCAGGCAAATTTGCATATGATCTGGGAATGGTGTCCCAATGTGGATATCCGGTACTCACTGAAATGGGAGGCTGCTACAGGGAGCTGCTTGCACTGATCTGGTTGCTGAGTCTGCTTGTTATCTTTCTAGAGTTGTAGCACTCAAGATGTTACAGGGTTCTGCATTTCATCTATAATGTTACTATTTGGTGACAAATCTGAATCTTCAACATCATCTGAAGAAAAATAAAAAGCCATCTAAGAAATGTGGAGATTGTCAGAATTATTCTTAATTTTCTCATCAGGAGTATTCATTTTAAAATGACCCACAAAGACTTCAAAGAAGAAGCAGCAAATGCAGTGAAAATAACAACAAATTATATTAAAATTCCGTAAACACAAACCAATCTAAGAAATAGTAGATGGGCCTTTTTCAGGCCTTTCTCCCATGCTTAGATGGCATCAATAACAGTTTGGATGTGGCTCTTGTGTACTTGTGATTAATGATTGTCTCCTGCCACAGATGATCCTGCTCTTTTTAATCCCAGTCTTACTGCAATAATACTGGGATATTTTATGAAAGACAATGGAATCAATAAGAAGTAAGCAAAAGAGAAGTTATTTCTCATGGCCAGTTGACACTGCTGAAATTCACAGAAGGTCACCAAGTTTAATGCTGCTGGGTTGGTTTCTTTTTGCTGTTTTATTTATTTCATTTTTATTTAACTCTGTACCTGTTGACACTCATACTACGCAATCTAAGATGAAATTGTTAACTGACGGGGTGATGGCTTAGTAGGGTTAGGAAGGAATTTCTCTTCTTCCCTTTCCCGCTCTAAACAGTACAGAACAGTCAGATGGGTGCATACTGGTTGGTTTGGTTATTTTCTCTCTGAATTAATAACTCATGGGCCTTGAAAGATGTTGGAGCAAATGGACTGGTGGACTAACCCATGGTATAATTTGATTTCATTTCATTAAACATTTTTTCAAATTTATGCAATGCACTTGAACAGAAAACGTCGAATTTTAATGTGCTAAGGTTGTGCTCAATGTTCATGTGTGAGAAAAGTACAGTATTTTCATGACTATAAGGTACACAGGATTATAAGGCGCACTTCTGGGTGTCAGCAAATTTCCAAACTGTTTCCACATATAAGGCGCACCGGATTATAACGCGCACTTTTTCTTTTGCAGTGAGGATCCGTGTGCAACAAAGCAACGAATTAGTAATGGAATTGCGCGATCGCAGGGTTTACTGTCAAGTGCTTAATTTGCAAACATTTTTTATGGATCGGCATAGCCTTTAAAGTAGCCCCAGGTGCCCTCCCCATGCTGCAGGCCCCGGCACTCCCGCCCGCTCTTCTCCCACACCCTGCAGCCGCTCCCGAGCTGCTCGCTGCCCGCGTGGCTCTTGCGGCTCTTGCTGCTTGTGGCTCTTGCCTGCTCGCAGTCATTTGATTGCGAGCTTCATGTTTGTTGCTGCGCAATGTGAAGCAGAAATTGTTTTGAGATCCCTTCAATACTCACACTTTTTCCATATATAAGGTGCACTGGATTATAAGGGGCCCTTCCGGCTTTCGATCAAAATTTCAGGCTTTAAGGTGCGCCTTATAGTCATGAAATTACAGTAATACTTCTTATGGAATTTACCACTGTAATTGTAAGGCATAGCTGTTCTGTTTATCTCCCAAAACTGAAGGTTGTAAGTGTGCCTGTCTTATCACTATCTGAACTGCTTCAAGTACATGAAGGATCTCCTGGACTTAGAACTAAACAAATGAGAAATTGATCTCTGCATGGTCAGAGCTGATTGTATGGCCAAAGAGATAGGAGAAGGGCATTATATTATCAAAGTCAAGGCTTTAGATGACTGAAAAGCAGGTGAAACTTTTGGTTTTAGCTCTCTCTCCTCTGTAGACAGCAGCTCAGGTCCCAGGCTCACTTGGTTGAGGTAGCAGTGTTTTATATGTGGGTGAGAGGCAATAAACTTTAGATAGATACATTTTCCCCCACTGCCTCTGTTTTACAAGAACATCCTCTCTTTGCTGCTCCTCCAGGGGCTGCATTAATGTGCAGCACTGTAACAGCTGATCAGTGGAAACAAGGTACATCAACCACTACCCATATTGCAGTCAGGCTCTTGGAAAGAAAACCACTCCCCGTGGTCAGAAACCACGACTGGCTGCTGGCACTTCTCCCACAGAAGTCAGCGGTGGGGCTGGAGTGATGCTGATGGAACTGAGGGTGTTTGGGAGGGGAGCTGTAGTGAAGGAAGAGTGGCATGGCTGAAACCTGTGGAACTTCAGCTTCCACAGTGTTGAGAATGGCCCTTATGGCTTTTTAGGGGCCTGGAAGTGCCCATTATTTTTTAGGGTATTTTCACAGTATTGGTAACTTCTCAGTTCTGAAATTCTTTCTTTCCCCTAGCTTTAACTCTTGTCAAATATTTTGTATCTGAATAGGAAAGACAACTATTCTTTTTCAGTATTTTTATGATACCTTGAACTAACCACACAGACTAAGATTTTTTTCACTCTGTTGAAATGGGTGACATCCGTTTTTGTTTTTAACGAGTATTAAAGAGAATGAAAGTGAAAATTACTTTATCTCTGTGATGGATGTATATCAAGTCAACAATGTGTTCATTATTTAAAGTAATTTTATTCTAATTTATTTTTTAAATTTACTTCAGTCTCTTTCCAATTGTCATGTGGAGTTCTTTACCACTGGAATTATTATTCCAAACTCCACTTAAAATTCTTTTTTTATTAGTAAGAGGGTATTTTTGAGCTACAAACTCTTGTATTCTGTTGCATGTGTCTACAGACTTTTGCAAAAAAATTTTGTTTAGTGTGGCCAGTTCAGGGCACTAGATGCTTTAAAGAGTCAATAAGGATATCTGGTTCCCAGACAAGGCCTCTAAATTCTTAGTGATATCTAAACTGAGAATTAAAAAGGTACCATTTTCCAAAGGGTTCCATTACATTTCCTATTTTGCCTACTGTGCATTGTACATTATTAAAGAGTACTGCTCTGACATGCCCCCCAAAGAAGTGAATTAACATTTCTTGTGAACTCTGTTCTTTTGTGAAGAAGTAATAATGACTCAAGCAGCTCCAAAAGTTTCTCAGATGAATCAGAATTTATTACTTGTAAAATTAATGCCCATTACATTCACTGATACTGTGCATAAATTGTCACTTGCAGGAAAAATCCCCCGCTCTTTTTTACTGTTTGCCCTTATTGATAACAGATCCGTGACATGTACAGAGAATAGGGACAAATGCAGCATGTGAGTGACATAATTTGTGAGAGTTTAGCTTCACACTGCTCATCTATTGGTTTCTTCACATACCTTTTCTTTTGTCTCTAAAGAATTCTAGTTGTGATTTGTTTCAGCTTTTAGAAGAAAGAGAGTCTATTCTAGCCTGTGAGAAGATGAGCCCTGACTTGTGCTTTGGATTGGGCTTGAAGCATTTTGAGTGCTACCATTTGTAAAGAAGTTTTCACCTGCCAAGGTGGACCTAAGCAAAGCTGAAATTGCTGCTGGTGCCTTTTCTTGGTGGCGTTGGTCATTTTTGTTTGGTTTGATTTGTTTTTTTTTTAGTTGAGTCAATTATCTTGCCACCAGTTTAGTTTAGCTTTTCTTGAAAAGGTTATTTCTCCCTCTTGAATGAAATCCTTAAATTTTATAGGCATACAACTATTTTTGCCAACCAGTCCCACAGCTGAAAGAAGTCATATGCAAGTCAGGAGAAAGAGGAGAAATGTATAATTTGGGTATGATGAACCTAGAAGTGTTATAACTAACAAGATGCCTTCAGAGGAGGTTTCTTCTGAAGAAAATGGGTTGATCAACCTCTCATTTGTTGACTACCAGGACTTATCAATGGCTCATGTGAATTTAGGATATAACTTCTACGCTTTGAGCAATTCTTTGATTTCTGCTTCCTGTCTCTAGTGGGACTAGAAAAATCAGAGTCAGAAGAAAATGTATTAAGACATAAAGCGGGGATTTAGACTATTTTATAGGAACATACTTAACCTCTCTGTACAATTCTCTGTCTGTGTAATGGGGATAATGTATTTAACTACAGCAGGAGAAGTCTGAGGATTAATCGGTTAATGAATTCATAGAACCCTGAGCATGAAAAGTGCGCTCCAAATGTTTCCCATAGAAATTTCTCCATTACCTAAAGAGAGGAAGAAAAAAGCTAATTCATTGCTTTAAAGAGCTGTGCAAATTCCATCAAGAACATAGATAATTAAAGTAATATTAATAGATTTTTAGGTCTTCATTTTCCCCTAGAGGCCGGGTGTCCCTGATTTTTTTTTTCTTTTTCCACTTCGAGTAACGTCCCTGACTCAGTTGTCAAAGACTGAGAAGCAGAAGTGCCCGTCTAGCTTTGAACTTGATGCCCACAGTGGAGTTACAAGGTTAAATAAATGGGGTGGGTTGGGTTCTTTTCATTTTAAACTGAGCATAACACTTCAAAAAGATTTTCTTTGCCCCCTCCCCCAATGTATTTTTAGGCTGTATGCACTCTTGTCTGTGTCTGTTCCTTAGTCCCAGTTGAAGATTTCAAGGGAGACGAGGGCTCTATATTGTTTCTCCCTTGTATTGCAGATAGGGGGAGGAGGTGGTTATTAGAGAGAAGCGCTCTCGCTCACTCGCTCTCTCTGTTTCTCCCTCTCTGGCTGATAGCACTTATCTCTCGCTCTCTCTCCTTCTCCTAGGTGATCCATTTCTAGGCAACGTGCTGGCTGGTGCTGGAGCTGCCAGCTCTCTCCGCATCCCACCAGCAAAGCAAGCTCCAAAAGCAACCTGCAGACCATCATCATCTGCTTTCCTGTGCCTCGCTCCGGGTACTCCTCCTCTCGCTTCTGCCCTGTCCAACCACCACCTTGCGCGACAGAGACAGCACGCTGGGCTCCATTGGCAGATTTATTTTTTTTTTTCCTCCAGTTGTGGGAAGCGATTTTTCTAAGCGAAGGGTGGGGGGAAATCTCTGCATTACTATCTGCATTACCTTGAAGTTCACTTTGTTTTTTGGCCTCCGGGGGGGCTTTTCCTGCAGGAATCTGGCTGCTGGGAGCGGGATCGCCTGCTCCCTCGGTCGCCCGCTCCTCCCACCTCGCTGAAGGCGAGCTATTTGCTGCGGGCTCCTGGGGCTTCTGTGGCCAAGAGGGTTTGTGCGTGTCTGCTTGTGTGTGCGTGTCTGTGTGTGTGTGTGCGTGTCTGTGTGCGAGCGTGGTGCGGGTTGGAAGTTGCCGTGCAGCAGCGGGACCGAGCGGATCCCTGGACCCGGCAGAAGCATGGGGACTGTCTGACCAGCAGAGGCGTCTGCTGCCCGCGGCGGCGCCCGGGCTGGATGGATTTGCTGCCGGCGCTCCCAGCAATTGTGGTGCTGCCCAGGAGCCCCGCGAAGTGACGCGGGGTTTCGCCGAGGAGAGAAGCGCTCGGAGCCCCGGGCTCGCTCCCTGCCCAGCCGCGGCTCTGCGCCAGCCACCGGGATTTGCACGCTCCTTCGGCTGCTCCTCAAACTCTTGGGCTTCCTGCGCTGCGCTGCCCTCCGCGGCAGCACCGTTCAGAGAAGAGATCTGGTGTTACAAAGCCTGGACCTCCGGAGGAGATGGAAGTTTTCTCCCTCATCCTGGTCGTGTCCGTCTGTTGGACTCGAACCTGGAAAGCGGCGATTGCAGATTCAATCATTCATATCGGTAAGAGGGTGCTGCGCCTGCTGATGCTGCTGGACACTTTTCCAGCTCTCCTTTGCAACCTTCCCTCTCTTGGAAGGCTTTCCTCCCTCCCCCCCGCAGCCCCCAATCTCTTTTATCGCTTGATCGCTTTCTTTTTTTTTTTGGTTGTTTAGTCCCCTCTTGTAATTGCTTTCCACCAGGACCTCAGGCGTCCTCTTTTTTCCCTACCGCGCTGTGTAAAGGTTTCTTGGCGGCGGGGTATGTGCGTGCTTTAGACCTTGAGGTTTTGATGAGGCTGGCGATAGGGGGGACCCAGGGCTCGGGCACTTCCCCGCTTCCTCAGCTCCAGCCTGCCTTCCGCCTGCCCCGGCTCGCCCTCGGCCGGGGACACCCCACGCCTCCCCGCGTTCCTCGCCCCACGGCGATAGCCACGCCGAGCCCCCACTTTTCCTCCCTTCACACCCCCCACCCCTCCTTCCTCTCCCGCGGCGGAACAGGTGGTTTGGCAACGTGAGCGCTTCCCCAGCCGCGGGGGCGGGGGCTCCGGCCGGGCCGTCCGGCACCCCCACGCCGGTGCGCACCCCCATCCCGGCCGGCACCCCGGGGCGCGCCTCCCGGAGCCGCGGCTCCCGGCAAGGGCAGCGGCCTCCCCTCCGCCCCGGGGGCAGCTCGGGTGATGCCGGTGCACGGCGCTGCCCGCCCGTGCCCCCTGGCTCTCCGTTATCCCGAGCCGCGTCCGGCACGGCAGCTCTCCCTCTCGGCGGCGCACCCTGGGCGCGCTGAGCCCCGCTGCCGAGCGGCGCTGGGTTCCGCGGCTGGCGGGAGCGGGCGGCCCCCCTGCGCCGGCCGGGGCTGCGCGGGGAGGGAGGGAGTGAGGCAGCGGAGATGGGAGATGGGGAGAGGAGGGCGCTTCCCCCGCGGCCGCTCGCCCATCTGCAGGCACCGCACGCAGGCGGAGCGGGGGCGGGCGGCCGGCGCCGCGCTGCCCCGGGGAAGGGGCATTTCGGGCCAGGGTCCCGCCGGGGATTCGGGGAGGTTCCTGGGGCGGTGCCGGCCCCGGCTGTGGGGTAGCTGCCGCTCTCCCCGGGGTTGGCTTTATAAAATATGTCTGCCGGTGTTTGTCGTGGGGATCCGTAGCGCGTTTCTGTGAAAGGGGAAGCGGGGAGAGCGTTTGGAAAGCCCGGCCACCAGGAGCTTTCCTGCGGGACCGATATTGGGGCAGCGGTGCGCCAGCCCTTCGTGTAGCCGTGTCCTGGAGCCACCGCTCCCCTTTGGCACCGCAACTTTATAGGGGTCAGTCCTTTGGCTGTGTGCGTCTGGAGCAGCAAATATTGCACAGGGAGGTAGCGCTCTATGCCCTCCTTTTAAAGGGAGAAGGACTTTTAAAATTCCGCCCAGTTGCAGACTGTTAAAGCGACACTAGGAGACAGTTACGTCTTAGGGATTCTTTCTTAAGAGCTTGTAACAAACGATCACAGCCTAGGATTTGGGGGGAAATTTTGACTGTGTAGCATATGAGGAGTTTCTTTGCAATGTGCTGTCGCCCATCCTCCTGGCTAAAGCAGCGCTGCTGGGCAAGCTGTGTGCCTTTGCACTGCCATCAGGGGAGACGAGAGCTTTTCTCCCCTCGTGTTAATGAAAATGTGTTTGGTTTGCTGGTTTTATATGATAAATGCAACGTATTTTAACTTTTTGTTGTTGTTGTTTTTAATAATGCTGTTAGTGATTAGATACATCAACTCAGCAAATCCTCAATGAAAGCAAAACAAAAAACAGAAACAAAAAACCCAACCCAAACTAGCAGAGAACCAAAGCAGTTGCTTCTCTCACAATTTGTCTTGAGAGACAATTAGTACAGTTGACAAGGGGATTAGCTCTTTTTATAGACTGGTTTATGCTGCCATGAAAATGGCAAACTATTTAACTGTTACATAGAGCTTTAAATCTACTAAAATGAATACTCTGAAAATAAATTGCCTGAATTGTTTTAACAGTAAATGAGTACATAGCTAAATATTCCTAGTTGTACAGCTCACAGATGAAAATTTGGCCCCAAGTAAAACCACTGTGTTTTGTGACCTCATCTTCTGCCCCCCCTTTTATTTCTTCCACTTGTATTAAATAAATATATGTATCAAATATTTAGACATAAGTAATAAACTGTATTTATTTAAATGAGTGAGCAAAGCAGTAGCAGGGTACTCTATGAAGAAATTAACTACAGAAGAAGTCAAAAGCCAAAGCCAAAAAGCCAAATTAACTACTCAAGAACTACAAAGCCAAAGAAAGAAACAAAATGCTCAGCTCAGGGGAAAAGAAATACTACCAGAGGTACTACTGATGCCTTAGGCAACAGACAGAATAAATGCATTACCATTTTTTCGTTCTGCAGTGCTAAGATACTCAAGTGGAAAATATTTTCCCATGTTTGAGAGGGGCAGATGTTCATAAGAAATAACATGTTACCTGTGCATACCCTTTTCCTAATAGTAGATACTTTTTTCAACATAATGCATAAACTCTCTTGCTTGCCTACGTTTTGTGTGTTTCTTGTAAAAGGATGCTTTCTGTCTCAAAAGTATTTTATCAGTCATCTCTTAGACAATGCCAAAAAACCATTACAATTTAGTGAGTAGGCATTAATGACTTGGTGATGTCAGTGGGAGGGATGCAGTGACTGGTATCTGTCTATGATAATGCCTTTTCATATTCCTGTCTTCTGTGTACAGATTCTGCTTTTGATGTCTAGAGAAGGTCTGTGTATATGCAAATGTGCACATTTAAAAAGAAAGGTTTTCCTGTATCGTATTTTAAACATCGGTAGAGCTTATAGTCTCTATGTTTCTTCTGCCCTGCTATTATAAATAGGAACTGGCAGTTCAGAAAGACTACATTAAGTACTCTTGTGAAAATGGTGAAATGAATCGACTCCACTATAATTTTCCTTACCCTTATACAAAAAAGAAAGGGGCAGGGTTACCATGTCAAAACGGTGCAATCCTGTATTATGCTGCTTCTCTCAGCCCATGCATTGATTGAGTAATTTCATCAGTCCCACATTACTTGATTGCTTAGAAGTTTTCTAATGATCTGTATGCTGTAGGAAGAATCTGAAAGTCATGAGTGGAATGGTAATGATTCTGTGTTTTATGAGGCTATTCAAAAAGTCGCTCTGATTTATGTAGCTCGAAAGCTCCCAAGTCTTTGAGATTAGCCACGCTGCCTGATATTTCCTTCATACATCAGTCGTCCCACACTCCTCACTCCCTAAACAGGAGTTTAGAACAGTGTTTTAATTAAGTAGGAATTAGATGGCATTCCTTGTCAGCTGCACAATTTGTGTATGCTTTGTATCTTCTACTGCTGATAGCCTCGTGTTTTTATATTTTGTACTTTGTGCTCATTATTTTCCCTTGATATGTACACAGTAATATATCTCTACATGCTTATGGGTTTCCTATTGTGCCTATAGAAACATATAGGTAGATATATGACTATTAGGTACTGCAAAATTACCCAGGGCAGCAGGCACAGAGTGAGGTACAAAAGTTTTGCTGAAAAAAAGTCTACAGTATTTTTGAAGGCTAATTAATCTAGTTCAGCCTCCCTGATTACCTCAAGTTGGTTTTAATGTTTATCAGTAACTTCAGTCATACACAGTCAGCTGTGTACTGCCCTTGGCTTTTTTATTTTTAATGGAAATTTCATAAATATATATGAGATATATTTATGTATTATATATGCTTCTACATATAATTATATATCTGTTTTTAATATATTTATATTTATAGATACCATTTTTTGTTCCTAAGAGAGAAAATCAGTTCTGCCCTTACCTCAGCTTTTAGACTTTGTAGGCCAGGACTGCTGCATTCCTTGTGTTGGACAAGTTCCCAGCATTTCTGGGTCCTGAGTTTTGGCTCACACCTTTAAGCTCTTCTGTACCATGGTTAATAATATCAAGGCAATTCCAACATGGGACCTATTGCTTGTTTCTTCTCTTGATATTGGTGGTGATTAAAATGTCATTTTTTTTTCTGCAAAGGGATTCTTCTTGCTTGGTGATATGCCTGTCCACGTTTCTTCTTGTAAGTTAATGTGCTACAGTGCAGCTTGGGTTGTGTTGCGAATTGGTAATAGGAATTTAATTTGCTGTGCTATTGGTGAAGCCTCATTAGGAGGTGTGTAGTGTGCGCCACTAACTGTTCATTACAGTACTCTCACATACATTTGTAAAGCACAGGACAAGCAAGCAAAACAGGTTTATTAAAAACAAGTACATCTGTCTGCCTGTAGTGTCTGCAGGGCAGCACTTGGGTCCCTGTTGTCCCTGCTCTGGGATGTGAGAAGGTTACTTGCTTCTTTTAAACACATGAGTGAGGACCTGGAACCCAGTGTGCTGGGGCTGAGCAGCCAGGACGTTCTATTAGTGACTTTGTTCTACTTAAATGCTTGGCCTGCATGACAAACTCTCTTCTTACTTCTGGAACACTTTCCCAGGTTCTTAGGTTTGTGGCAGTGCTTCAGTCCCTGTGATGTGTAGCTAAAGAGGGGAAAACTTAGCATGCTTTAGATCAGGGCTTGCCATCATCCAAAGGCATGTTTGCCATTAGGTGTCACTGCTTTCTGGAGGGTTTCTTACTCATTATCAGGGCCTGATCCAGAGTCTGCCATAATCCAGGTGAGTTGCTTAGTTGACTTCAGAAGATTTTAAACTGAGCCTGTGGATTGCTGACTGCAGCAGGAAGCTCCTTTTCATGTTCTTAAATAACTCTTAGTGTTATGCCAGGTTCTTTGTCCTTGATAAAGACAGAGTAAAAAAAAATCAACCATCCGTTTGCAAGTGGTGCCCTAACAAATGTCTGACATGGCAATCACTGCTGCTGCTCTGTGCTTTCACATGGCTACTTATGGATGCACTGAGCCTTTATTCTCACAATGCCATCTTTGAAAAACACACTGGAGAAAAATCTTTCAAGACTGTGACTACATAAACCTACCCACTAAGGTTCATTTAACTTAATGAACAAAGGCATTAAGTATGGTTCTCTTCCACTCCCTGGCCCGGTAAAGCAAGTGGTATTGGCAAGAGATGACTTCTGTAAGCCATTAGGTTACTCCCTAGATATAGACTTGAACTTACATCATTTTCTTCCATTTGATATATAGCCATCTATAATCTGCCATGACAGCCTGGTTTGGGCTGAAATTTATTGGAGGCTTTTGAGTTGACGTTTGTATTTGTTACTTCTACTCCACTGCTCGATTCTTTTTTTTTTTTTTTTCAGCACAGTCAAAGATGGTTTTAAAAACAGTTTATGTGAAAGAGTAGTTCTATTTGGCTATCAGTTTCTAATCAATTTCCTTAATTACCTAGGTTGTATAGGAGAACATGGTAATACTCTTTCCATCTACACACTCTCCAAACATATTTTTGTTTATTTCTTCAGTGTTTAAAAATTTACTAAGCACAGATAATTACCATTGATGTTTCAACTCAACAGGTACCAATAAGAAAAGGAAATATTTTGAGCAATTATAAGAAAATTACCAAACTTTGAAAAAATGTTTTGCACATATATTATACATGATGGTATGTGCCAAATATTGATTTCAGGTGATAGATTAGAAATGAGGAAAATTCAGATACCTTTCTGCATCTGCAAATTCAGTTATTACTTTTTTTTCCTTTTTACAGTTAGATTTGAATTCCAGAAGAATCCAGTTATTATCTAAACTGGTGAAATTTTGAAGAAAACCTTGATTTCAGATTCAGGCTTATGTGTCAAAACTTGGACAGCTCCACACCTGTGCATTCTATATAGACCTTACAGGCCAGTTCATGTCTCTGCTCATGCTCACACCCATCTATGAGAGCCCCAGATACAACCTGTGCTACCTAGAGGTGCCAAGAGACAAGTGTGACTGTCACAGCCCAAAAGTAAAGCATAAGAGGCAGGTTGCTGGCACCCTGACAGTGGCTGGGAGCTGCTCATGATAGCTCATGTTTCTTTGAGGTGTTTTGGACCCCAGGCTTGTGCTGGCTTCCTACAAGGCTTTCTACACACAGATGCACTTCCTCGCCTTCTGTGGTGTTATTTCATCTTCCTGCACCCTGTATTACGACCATGAGGAAGTAGCTGCTGTCCTGTCACTTGTGGTTACCAAAATGAGCTATGTTGGCTTTTGTCAGAGTGATGTTGATCCTTCCTTGCTCAGCTAGGCTAGCAGAGTGTATTGGAAAAGGTGAAATATAGAGGGGGTGCAGAGTTACAGGTGGCGTGGAATGTGTGCTAATTGTGTGGTGGATAAGTTTGGTGAAGTACTAATTAAATTAATCCATCCTCAACACCAGGTAAGGAAGGCCTGGGCAAAGCCTTCTGGGGCACAGCTTTTAGCTGGCTTGTGCATTTAAGCACCACATGGAGAAGTGCTGTTGTCACCTACTACAGAGGCAGAATATAATTGTGTATTCTTGTCATAGTAATTTAAACATCTAGACAGAAATGGAACCATTTAGAGGAGGAGTGAGTGAGGAAAAGTTGTCTTTCTTGCTGTATCTTTCTGAATTTCCCAGGAGCACCATTAGGGCAGTTTCCTCTGCTATTTTTCTATACAAGTGTCAGGCTTTGGTTTCTGGTTATTGTTGGCCAAGCAGAGCTGATGGGAGTAAGGGAAAGATTCTCCTGTGTCTACAACCACTATAATTAATAAAGGCTTGTGTGACTTGGAGAGTCGTAAGTGATCTCTCTAACAGGGAGGAAACAGGCTGAAACTGAAGGTTAGTAAATGAAATGTGCTGGTGTTTGGATGACAGCTCTGAAACCTGCCAAGGGAGCACATTTGATGTTGTGCACTGCTGTAATTTTGTAAGATTCAGAATTTATGTCCTAGTTTCAGTGATAATACACTTAATTCAGAGAAGGAGGTATTTTGTGTTCTGAATTGTACTGCAGAGTGCACTTCAGCTGGAGAGACTTCTTCCTGCTTTGGTCTGGAACTCATCACAAAAGCTCAAGGAAGGGGTATTCTGAGAGCTATAAGTGCTGCATTAAATAATAAAAAAAAGAGAAAAAAGAAAAGCTCTCATAAAAAGTGACACTTAACGAGAAAGGATAATACAGTAACTACAGCATTTCTGTGCAGCATTGAAGTCATGGTGGAAGAGGTGGTACAGAGACAATTACTCTAGTTTTAGTCAACTGTAAACGGATGTATTTGTAAGAGCAGGGTTAGATTTAAAGTGGATTTCCATTATTCCCACATCAGCTGTGGAATGATTGCGGGTGGGGTAAAAGAGAAAAGATGAAAGGGGAAAAGTTTCTTGAAAGTTGTGCCTGGTTTATATGACAAGCTCTATACTCAATAGGAAACTGAAAAAGAAAACAAGTGAAAATGCAAGGAGGGGAAGAAAATAAGATATCAAAGGCAAAAACCACTAGTTCTGTCTGTTTCTATTTCTTTGGGAGCTGTATAATGCTCTTGTAAGTGCTATGCTCAGTGGAAAAGTCTTGAACCAGAAAGGGGAAAAATATGAGGTTCAAAATTTAAGTGAGGAATTATATGTATATTTTAATGTATTAGATAACACACTGTGCTGAAATGCTAATTATTCCTAATTGTGATATTTGCTTTACCCATGAATAAAATATCACATATCTAATAAAATATGCGGTGAAAATAACTGTAAAACTCTTTGTGGAGCTTTTCATGCAGATTTAAGGGATTTAATACCTTATTTTTTCATTGCTTTTTAAAACATTAGCTTTCTGTAATCAGTTGGTTTGCTAAGGCCAATACCCAGTGAACCTAACAATAATTGCTTGTTTTGCAGAATAATTTTTTGTTAGCCCAACCATATCTTTCTCAGAGGCTTAAATCGAGTTGGTGATTTCATTATAATAATTCACTTGTGATAAATCAAAATCAAATAGCACCACTCCAGTGCTGTTCAAAGAAGTTCCAGATGAGAGCTCTGGAGAGAGCAGAGGATGGCAGAACAGCAGAGCTGAGTGCCAGGCCTGGATTTGCTGTGCCTAATTTTAATGTACACAGATATATCAATTTTGCAAACCCGTTTTTAAATAGAGAAATGATACTTTTCACAGGGAAGGCTCCCCTGCCTTGGGATGCCAACTCCAGACCTGTGTTTGGGACCCAAACCTGATGACAGGCTTGCTTTGGTTTTAAAGCATGCAGGAGCTCATCTCAGCCAAACTGGGGCTCCTGAGCCTTTGGGATGTTTTGAAGATGCCAGTTGTATTTCTCAGGTGCCAAGACACTACTGCAGAGTTATCTCACTGATTACAGTCAGTATTAAACTTGTCTGGCTAGGCTGAATGCACACAGTGACGGTATCTCCAGGCCAAACATTATTAACGAGGATGTTTCTTTTGTTTATCCTTTGTCTTCTTACAGTCTTGATAGTGTTCAACTTAAACATTTGAGAAACATTTTAAAATCATTTCATGTACTGGAAGGTTGTCACAGGGAGGGAGAGAGTAGAAAAGACAAAGTTCTTGCTCAGTAAAGCCACAGTAGAGTAGTGACAGTGTGTGGCCAGTGTACAGTGTGGACTGTGTTAAATGCAAGTGAAAGAGCTATTTTAGGTCATATTGAAATACAATAATTTCACAACTATATGGTGCACTGGATTATAAGGCACACTTCCAGGTGTCGACACATTTCTGAACTTTGTCCATATATAAGGCGCACTTTTTTTTTTTGCAGTGAGGATCCGTGCGCAACAAAGTGAAGAATTAGTAACGGAATTGTGCGATCGCGGGGTTTACTGTCAGGTGCTCAATTTGCAAACATTTTTCACGGATCCGCATAGCCTTTAAATGCAGACCCAGGCGCCCTCCCCATGCCACAAGCCCTGGCACTCCGGCCCGCTTTTCTCCCGCACCCTGCAGCTGCCTCCCGTGCCAGGCTGCTCGCTGTGCTTGCTGCTCTCACGGCTCTTGCTGCTCGCAGTCATTTGATTGCGAGCTTCATGTTTGTTGCTGCGCAATGTGAAACAGAAATTGTTTTGAGATCCCTTCAATATTCAAACTTTTTTCCATATATAAGGCGCACTGGATTATAAGGGGCACTTCTGGGTTTCAACCAAAATTTTAGGCTTTAAGGTGCGCCTTATAGTCATGAAATTACTGTACATTAATTTCTCCCTTTCGCTGTTTCTATTAGCTTCTTTCTCTGTCATAGTCCAAGCTCATGGCTAGAAGTTGTGATGGACGCTGTGTTCTGTGCACTTAAATTTCTGCTTTTAGTATCCAGAAGTAAAAAGCTAAACACACCATAACACAAATATCTATTATTTGGATAAAACTGTTTTTTCTCTGGAAATTTACCTGGAATTCCACTTATTTGACCTCTTTTGAGACAAATAGGCTTCAAAAAGTTTGTTATATTTCTTAAAGATTATCTCCCTTCAGCTCTCCTCTTTGTGAATAAATTGGCTGAAGCAGTATTGAGGTATATCCACTGATGTATTTGCTATAAATATCTTTACAATTTCATGTTTTGGAGCTATTCCAGCTCCATGCAACAGGTTGATAGCAAGCACTGGGGTATGTATTAATGTATACATATACTATATATATATATATGTGTGTGTGTGTGTATAAACTCACATTTTTTTGGTAATCAGAAGGACTATTCTTATTGAAAACGTTTGACTGAATTTTTCTTTAGTTTTCCACCCTAAGTAATAGCATGAAGATTTGGGAGGCTTTTTGCTTGCAGGCAGGAAGCCATAACGTGAATATAAGTTGTGAAATGGCACTCCACTGTGCTGGAAGCTGTACAAATATGAAACAAAAAGTTGGCTGTCAGGGGATTTGAAGCTGAAAGTGCAGGAGAGGGCTTGGATCTCTCTGCAACTCAGTTTGTACACCTGGAGACTTGTGTGTCTTTTGAAAGGCAGATTCCCTCATTCACGTTTGTGAATGATCACTTTGGGTACAAAGAGGTGAAAGCAGGTGGAAACATCTTCAGGGATGTCCTGTCAGGGCAGATACTGCATGGCTGAAATCAAAAGTTGCTGATCTGGGGCTGTGAGATGAAAGAACTGACAACAAATGAAGGGCAGCAATGTGTTTACAATTATACTTATATACCTACAGTATGTTACTGCCAGTAACATTGATTACATTGGCCAAATCATACCTCATCAGCTGCCACCATGTTACTCTCTGGGTTTACCTGGTACAAGAATTAATGCACAATTTTTCACATGCCCAGTCTCTGTCTCATTTAGGCAAATATTTCATGGTACGGTTTTGGAAGACTAGATAGGAATGTAAGAACCCTTTTTTGGAAAGTGGAACAATATATATTTCAAAATTCCCTGCTTTGTTTAGAAGAGATATTTAAATATAGCCAGTGATTCTGAAAGTATCTGCAGCCTCCTTTGGTACTCTTGTGAAGTTTTTGTATTGCTGGGGAAATATGATTGAAACAATCCAGAGAAATTAATTTCCAACTCCTCAAAGTAGCTCTCCTGTTCTGGAGTTGGATTACATCCTGGAGATACATGAGAAATGCTCATTTACTTGAAAAAGTTCTCCCATTTTTGACAGCATTGCAAAGAGTATAGGGCGTATGTTGAATAAAATGGCTGAAGGCAGTGGGCAGGAAAAAAACCCATGTTCTCTTCCACAGAGCTGCTCTGGGAGCAGATCCACTGTGGGGAATGTTCTGGAGGTGCTTTCTATATGGGAGCTTTGGAAAGGGGCTGGAGGGTTGTGTTCAACAGTGGCTGGGTGGTGGAGGGGTGCAGGACACATTTGGAGGGGTTAGCATGAATGATGGGCAGTGTAAAATACTTTAGGGAGCAGCTGGAAGTGTTACATGGTTTGGAGACTGGGCTTTATATTTGGGACAGACCTCCTAGGGGAGGTATATGTCTAAGCATATGAGAAAAGTTAGGAAATCCAGGGGAGCAAGGGACTGGAATGGCACAAGTATTGCTGAAAAGCTTGCTAATATAATGCAAATAGTGCTTTGAGTACAAAATAGCTTGAAGATAATATTAAGTTTCAAAGAAACTAAATTACAGATTAGAAAATGGGATTTTTTCTCCCTGTCTAGCCTCTATAGTTTACCATAAAACATTTGATTTGTGTGGTAGATCTTAATTTTTTGTGGTTTTTTTCAGCCAATAATTGTTCCTGGTTACTTGGCAGAAAAGTAGGATTCATTTTACCTTTGTATTGTTTAATAGTGTTGTACATAGATGCAAACAATGAGCGCTGAAGTGTCCTCTTCTCCTCCTCTCCTCCCAGTGTATTGCACCTTCCTGTGCCTTGGCACTTTCTTAGCATTTTATTTCATAGGCTGGTCTGTACCATGCCTCCTTTTAAACTCATCTTCTGTGGCTGCTGAGTAGGAGGAAGGGATGCACACAGCCACAGCTTCTGCTCCATTGACTTTTGCCCTAATTTAGGAAGGAAGGAAAGGGTAAATAATGCAGCCTGCTTCTGGATGCAAAGCCTGCCACAACTTTCATGGAATGAGGGGGCGAGTGCTAGCTTTCTCCTCATCTCAAATAGCTGCATAGCTTGCTAGAAAAGTTACACCTTTCTTCAGTGAAGCTCCAGAGTGGTGAGTGGATCTCCTTTCACACGTACCTCGTGGCATATGTCCTCATGTGGTCTGGTTTTCTGTCAGCATCAACCTTGTCCAACCTCCATTCAAGGCAGCAATGGCACAGCCAGTGGCTTCCTACAAATAAGGCACATTGAGAATTGGGATAATAGTTTTTTAGAGTATTTTTCTGTTTGAGACCAGTGATCTCTAATAACAGAGAATGATGTATGGAAAGATGAGGTAAATACTTCCTCCGGGGAAAGTAGATAATGATGGCATTTGGAAGCTGCTATTGCTGAAAATCATCTTCTCAGGATTTAGTCATATTAAAAAAAAAAAAAAAAAAAAAAAAAAAAAATCCATTGAATAAAGTACTGTGGGATTGGATTTTTTTAGAACTTTTTTTAAAGGGATACGTTTCCCACCCCCCCCCCCGCCCCGCCGCCACTTTTTGTAAGACTGCCAGATGTCCCTGAGGCTAGAATTAATTGGCTCTTTGTGTTGTGTCAAGTAAGGGGTATGAGTGTTTTCAGAAAATACTAGGTTTACAGACTTCCATAGAGAACATGAAAGGGAGAGGGAGGCTAACTTTCTATAAACAAGGTTCTTGCGTCATTTTGTGCCATTAACTTGGAGTAACAAATAGAATATTGAAATTACTGGTGTTGGAGCTTTGGAAGCTGTTGGAAACATTCCTGGTGCCCTCATCCCTTCATTCTGACTAATTCTCCCTTCAGAACAAGTGTGTGCTGACTTCTTTTGCTCTCACCTCCAGGCATCTACAATGAGTAAACAAATGTCTGCTCCTCAGAAATAACCAGCATTTGGGTTTTTTGAAAGAGGTTCAGAAGTAGGGGCCATGGAGATGTATTTTGTTGTTGGCATAGCTTTAGTATTACACCAGAGGTTTCTTGTGGTTCATTTCACAAATTCCCCCTGACCATTTTGGATTTGAAAGTACTTTGTCATTTTTTTTAATACTGCTGTTTCAAAGGCCACTTCTTAAAATGCATGGAAACCAGTGGATAGCAGCAGTCGTAGATGTAAGCTTTGAAATGGCCTTTTATGGAAGGATTTGAGAAGTAAGTTTTGGAGCCATTGCATTAAAATTCCAAAATGTTAACTTAAATGTAATAATGCTCTGACAAAGTGCTACTACCATCTGCTAGTGAGAATTAGTAATATTTTAAAATATCTATAATTGCCAGAAAGAGCAGAGGAGTCATGGCGTGAAGACAAGTCTAACTCTAAATTAGTGTTTTAGTTCAGGAAGTCGCAAACTCTTTGTGGGGACCATTAAGTACTAGAGAATTTGTGTCACACTCTCAGCTCACATAAGGGAGCAAATATTTGTGGTGTGTGAACTAGAATGGTGCCTGTTTCTGACTGTTTTGAGCTTGGTCCCCAGTTTTGAAGCAGAATTCAGTGGCAACAACAAATACGGTTTGCATGGTAAAATAACAAGGGAGTGTGCTCCCTATGGATTTGTAAAAAGCTTAATTCCTTATAATGTAACTATTGTGGACTGGGAGGCAGTTCTTTGTTCAGTGTTCCTATGGGGTTGTGAACACCATCTGAACACTCAGCCTTTCTGCAATGTGAAAGCTGGTGTGCACTGAAGAGTGTGAATGTGGCTGGAAATGTTCTTGGTACCAGAACATCTCCATCCCCGGACTTCTCTCAGCTGAATATGCAGAAGTAATTCAGCTTGTAGTAAGAAGAGGGTCTGACCAGTTTTGAACCTATTCCAAAAGCCAGTGTAACTTACTGGTGATATCTGTTAGGAAATGCTTTTTGTATCTAATAAAACTACTTTACTCATAGCCAAATCTTGCACAACATTTAAAGCAGGGAGTACAAAGAGGAATCTACTAATGACAGACTACACAGCTGTTGGATTGTCTCGTTTAGGACGGATTTCGGAGATCCAAATTAAAAGTTGCATTTTATAAACGTTCCATTTGAGAAAAAAAGGGGAAATATGGCCAAGTAGAAGCTTTTTTTGTGTCTTTCTCTTCCCCCTCCTAAAAAAGGATTTACTGAGTTTTGTTTATTCAGAGTCTTGTGTGGACTATAACTAATATTCTTAGTTTGCTCTGCACACAAATTGATCATCTCTCCTGTGCTTTTAGCAGAAATAATCTTCACCAGCATTTCTTGCTGAGGTACAGTACTGTGTGTATATCCACAGCTGGTACAATAGCCATGTGGTCCATTTGGCTAAGACAGGCTGTCAAATTCTCCTCAGTTATAAACCAGTCCTAACCTGCATTATTGTTTTGTATTATTTTTTTCCCATGCTACAAGTACAACTGATACTGATTTTGTGTTTGAGGAGTCAAGTCTTTCACTTGTTATTTTGAGTGTTAAGATCTTCACCTCTTCCAAAATGCCCCTCAGAAACCTGCACTGCTTTCCTTGTTTTTCATGTAGACAGATTACCCATAAAGTCACCTGTTTGAGACAAGTAACTGTAAATCCAGGATGAAGGAAAGATTTCTTGGCTGTCTGCTACTCAATTCAAGCCACTATGTTGTCTTGTACTGTCACTGAGCAGCATTGTGGTTTATCTGATGTGAGAGCGAGTACAGAGAGGCACCTTCTATTGTATTAGCAAACATCTGTGTGAGGCAGAGGGAACGGAGACTGTTTGAACTGTGAGAATGAGGTCTGACCATAACAGTATTCTTGTCATGCTCTTGCTTTTTGCTTAGGCAGGTTTTTGTTTCCTTTCATATCTTGTGCATACAGAGAAATAAAACCACATGGATTTTTCACACATTTACAGTGAATAATGGGCTGATGAAATAGAATTGGCCAGCCCACAGTTGTCAGTCAATAAAGCTGCCCCTTGAAGGGATCTCTGGTTTTTATGGCTGGGTGCTGAGTAATCTCTGCCGGGTCTGTCACATGGTGACCTGCACGAGAATGAAGCCAGATGCATTCCCACATCATTTTCACTGCTTGTCTCCTTGTATGTAAATGTTTATCTTGCCTCCTGAAATGTTTCGATACTGACAGATTCCAAGCATATATGAGGAGGAACTGAAGCAACTCATGATAGGGCTAAGGAGGCTAATCTCTACCTCATAAATCCATTACTTTTTGAAAGGACTCAAAGCAATTTGTAGCAGCTATCTTTTTACTGATCACTCTCATTCCCAGCATCTTGACAAAGAATGAGATTCATTTCACCAGGAGCAAA
Organism: Sialia sialis; assembly: GCA_009812075.1. Lineage (NCBI taxonomy): Eukaryota > Metazoa > Chordata > Aves > Passeriformes > Turdidae > Sialia > Sialia sialis. Next base: position 7,722,911 of record VRYO01001865.1, read on the forward strand.
GGGAAGAAAGGACTTGTTCTAGCACCAAAGAGAAAGGGGCAAGGTAGGAGGTGGTTGGTGATTTGTTGCAGGTCTTCATGAATTCTTGCCTGCATGATTGAGTATAAAAATGGTAGAGTGCTGTGCAAGGCACATGTTTGTTGTCTGCATCTTCTTTTAGAATAATTGAAATTTTCTTAAAACTGTGCAGAGAGGTGTTTTGTGAGATTTAAAATAAAAATTTAGAAGTGCTCAGAAATACAGTCCTTACTGCAAATCCTTCTCAGTAATCTAGCTCTATTTATAAATAAACAAGTGTCTTTTAAAAAGTGTGATTGGCAAAAGGTGGAGTAGCCTGGCTAAAAGTGCTGTGGGTCCAAATGGCACAAAACTGCGAGTGACTTCACACAGGAATATCCTGATACAGTTTGCTGGGGGGTCACTCATGACAGCTAAACCACCTCACAGCTGGGCAGGTATAAGGTTCTCCTCCTTTCCTTACCTTCTCACCAAAACAGCTTGGATATGCTCCTGGCCACCCTGGACTATCCTGTTTTGTGTATGCAGCTGTCTGCTCATCCCATCCCATCCCATCCCATCCCATCCCATCCCATCCCATCCCATCCCATCCCATCCCATCCCATCCCATCCCATCCCATCCCATCCCATCCTTCCACTTTCTCTGCTGACACAGAAACCATTTCCAGAGGATGGTTAAGGATTTACCTGCATGCCAGCAGTTTCTTGTGCTCATGAAATGCCAAGGGTTGAAGCCACAAAAGGAAAGTTCTCTGCCACTTGACAGGTACCTCTGTCAAGCAGTTGTTCTCTCTTCACCATGTCTTGGGCCATTCCCTCCATTTGACACTAGCAATGACATTTTTCTTCACAGTACCTATATTGCTAGAAGCTGTATTTATGGAGATCCGTACCTTCGAGATGAAATGACTATGTGTTTGTGTACTGGCATGCAGGCATATTTATGTTGAGATCTGGCATAGTGGTAGGGAGGAGCTGGAGGAGTTCCTGAGGCAGCAGCTTTAAGGCAAGAGTTGTCTCTGAAATTTGTAGCTAAATGGAAAATTGTGTTCCCTGGTGCTGTTCATCCTATGGCATAGCTAAGTACCCATGTTGTGGTGAGAGTATCTGAGATAATGGACTAGTTTATTGCGCTGTCTGTAAAAAATGCATAGTAAAAAGTAGTTCATGGTGAAGTTTTAGTAATCTTGCTGTCTTGTTTCCCATCAGCTTAATTTACTTGGTCTCATGCCCAAGGACAATGCTCTTGTATCTATGTTACCAGAAAGGCAAAGGAAAGCTTCAATAATAGTTTTAGCCTGAAACTATTTGGGAAATATTTCTGCTTCTGTTACTTCTTTTTTTTCCCATCTGTGCTGACAGATTATATTTATTAGCACAACACAGTATTTTGAGCCAAAATACGTACTGAAATCCTAGTTAAATTGCTTATTTGTCAGTCTGCTCCTCATAAAATAAGATTTCTAGGTTCTTGCTGGTTACATGATATAAATTGCACTGGTTTGACAGTCCTAGAGCTAGCTTGGCTGGACACAGTACCTAACTTATACTTGGTCATGTTCATTGTATAGTCGGTACTGAGCTGCATTTATGTGCAGTGCAAAGCAAAGGGCATGTAGAGGAGCTCAGGGTTTTTTCCTAACTGATAATCATAAATTGTGCGGCCAAGAAGCTTCTGCAGTGACACAACAAAGGTTTTTGGATGCATTTGTTTTTTATGTCATGCAAAACAATATTTTTGCAGACTGTTGCTGCTGCTGACTGACTGCAGCCTTGAAATATTCTCAGACTTCAGGTATTTCCTATTCTGTAAAAATCTGAAAAAAAGTGTCATTGTCCCACCTTACCATCTGAACACTGTGTGCATTTGAACATGTTGCTGAGTTCAAATGGAGCTTTAATCCTGTATTAATTATTTTCTTGGTAATAACTCCTACTGGAACAGTCATCAGGATAAAGACTGCTGGCTGCATTCCTTTTCTCTCTCTAACTGGAATGTGGTGAAGGGCTAAGTAGCTTTTCAAAGTAGTCACTTATGCCCCGTTTTCCAAGCAGGGCACGTAATTCACATCCCCAAGGGCTGTGATAGTGCAGCCACTAACGCAGTCTGAGACCTGAGAGTGTGCAGACCAAAACTTTTTTAGGAGATAAGATGGGGGAAATAAAAGAAAAGATTTCCCATATCACATGTTAAGAAAAGCTGCTAGAGCCATTTAAAAGGAAACAAAATGGGCTATAACTACCTTGTTATGGATGATTCTTCTAGACAGAAACATCATGCCCTCTGTTGTGGAACTTTTGGAGGAAAAACATGTCCACCATTGGGGCTGAAATCTGTTTTCTGCCTTTTCAGACTCTGTCTATCATGACTTCTGAAATCAGTATGATCATTCCATTGACTTTATTGGACTTTGGATCACGTATTCTATATTTATGCAATTCCTTCTTGTCCTTTTATCCTTTCCTTCTCTCTCCTATCAACCATTTCCTTGCCTTTTTTATGCAAAGGCATTAGTAGCTTGCCAGTACTCATAAGCAGCCTTTCAGTAATGTGTGTGGAGTGTTCGTGCATGTGTGAATTGGGGGAGGCTGACTAGGGAAATCTTCACATTCAGATTTAAACATAGGTGGGAATCCCACTGACACGTTATTCCTATTACTCTTAGAATCTTTTGTATTGCTTTAAGTGTTTTTGTCTGAAGAGGCAAAACCTTATTTAGAAGCAAGTTAATTTTCAGTGTATCTGAAACATTGATTGCTGTCAGCTACTAAAGACAGAATAAGATGGACTACACTGATATCTGTTCAGGGCAACCGATGTATATCCTCTGTGCTTTATTCTTGTTTTAGCTAACAGGAAAGGAGACAAAAAGTAGTTTTATCCTTAAAGAATAAGATTAGAATTGTTGAAAGTTGGATTCAGTTTTGGACTCTTTTCTCATCTGCAGGAACTCACGCAGTGGTTGACACATACGGACTATTAAAGTGCGATCATCAGGGCTCCTCATGAGCAGGTGTTGCACTCTGTGCAGTTACTGCCTTGACTTGTTGAACCTCTCTTTTCCACAGGGAGAACAATATCCCCTTACTGAACACCTTTTGCCTTGTCTGCTGTGTTTCACTCTTCAGGTAGAGCTCTGCCCTGTGCTGCGTTGTGTCTGCATGGCCCATGACAGTGATACCATTTCAGCTGAGAGCTTTGAAATTTTCTGTACAACTGTTGGTTGTAAAAGCATATTTTTTGCATCAATGACTAGAACAAGCTATTCTATTTTAGGAAGGCAAAATTTGGATGCAAGCAATGAGCTTATTCTGTGATATGCTTCCAAGATGATTGTGAGTGATGGAGCTGGAGTGTTCGCTCAGTTTTACTGGAGGGTGGAAAGTGCTGATGTGGATTGTTACTGTTATGGGCAGAAATTGAGGCTTTGGGTAGAAGTTAAAAAAATATGTGTGCATTTATGAAAGCAGCCAAGCTCCCGCTTGTGTAAAGGTACTTATGACAGTGTTTCAAATGGCACTGTAAATTCATCTCCCCCTGAATAGGAAACAAATGGCTTCTATTTTCATATATTCTTATCTGCTGTTGCTGGTAAACATGTTATCTGGAGGAATTGCTCTATTTTGCATTTGCTGCACTGCTTTCAATTAGAATCTGAAATATCCAGTTTGAAACCCTAAACCTGAAAATCGTAGATGATTTCCTGAATTACAAGAGGATTGTGTGTTTGTTTTTCCTCTGACATATAATACTGCAACATTGTAAATCCACCAAAGAGCGGGCCAGCTAAAACAGTGTCATTTATTCTACAAGGCAAAGCAAGTGTAAGGGCAGAGAAGTACACATCTGTTTTTGAACTAATGGCTATTATTCAGCTGGACTTTAAAAGCTTCTTTAATTTCACACCTTTTTTTCTTCTTACCAAGGTTTTGAAACACATAAGTATTTTTGAGAACAACTTTCTCATTGGAGATATTAATCAAACATGCTGCATTAGTTACCAAAATAGCTTGCTACAAGGATTGTGGATTTTTGAAAGGGGTGCTTTCAAATTTAGGACTTTTTGAAAGGTGCTAAATTGATGTGCAGCCTGCAGAATGTGCAGGTGAAACAGTCCTAGTGATCAGTTAGTTGTTTTTCTCACCCACTGCTCAAAGTGGACATAGGTATCAAAAAAAGAGGTGAGCTGTGTTTCCTGTGCAGAGATGAAAATATTATGCATTGTTCCACTGAGCAGTCTGCATCCAAGACGAGTGTTTTCTCCGCATAGCCTTACTTGTGTACCACCTCTTGGTCAGATTCACATTTTCTGGGATTCAGAAAACATCCACTGCTATGTTCTGAATGATGTCCTTCTTCTCTGCTTTTTAAGTTCCTGTAATTTGGGGTTCATCCTCCTCATGTGGCTGTCCTGTTGTGTATGTGCCAGTATTTCCAGTTGTGTTTCTCAAGGGCATCAATCTCTCCTTAACCTTCTTTTCCTATTGGATCTGTATTTGCCTTTTACAGGTGGCTGAGGGCTACAAGTATAAAGAATATCATATACGTACTCCTTTATTTTTACACTGAAGTGGGCAGGTTTGCAACGTTGTATACTCCAAATATTTAAAGGTATTAAGTTTGAATAAGCTCTGAAAAGTTAATGCATTTCACAGCTTATTTTAAAGTCATTCGAGAGTCTAAGGCTTTTTAAAATAATGAATATTTTTATGATATTTCATTTCAGGCTAAGCTGAGTAAAAGCAGGAATTTTAGAGTTACCCCGCAATTGTCTTAAGTGTTATGAATTCACATTTTAGGAAAACTTGTATTGTTTATTTTGCTGGCTGGATTAGTCAAATCCTATTTAAAATATTAATAAGAAGAAATGTTCACTCACAGTGCAACTTCAGCGTTAGGAATATTATCTGAGCAAGCAATGTCAGATTAGTTGTGCACTTTAGATGTAAGAATAATGCTGTGGCTAAAGCACCTGCACTTTGGGGACTCCTGTGGTTTTTTTTCCCATTTCCACTAATTCTGGCATGACAAGTCATTAATCTTTTTTCATTGTGTGACCAACAGTGAGCATTTCTGGCTCTGTCACTATCTTCAGAATATTATTTTGCAATTACTGGGATTTATAAGAGAACATTGAAAAGCTGGGGCATCCTGAGCAGATAAGCAGAATCCGGAGCTTCAAAACAAACAAACAAAAGCCCATGCCTTAAGCTTTTCCATGTCAGTCTGAAGCACACTCAGAATGTTCTGTTCCCTTGGAATGATAAGATCTGTAATATATAACTAAGGTGGTATTGCCAGATCTTGACAAGGCGATGACAGCATTTATATAAAATGTTTTAGTGTGGCAGTGGGAATTCTTCCTAGACTGTTCATCCACATATTTACTTGCATAGCCACATGCAACTATGTACTTCTACTATTTTGTTCCCCCAACAATATTCAGAGAGACAAGTTACTTCCGCATTACTGAAAATGGACAGCTTCGATTTCAACAAATGATCAAAAATAATTCTTTGCAGAATTTCATGGTTATAGAGCCATGACTGATCAACAGGATAACATAAAATTAGGGAAGTTAAATGTTAAATATAAAAAATCCCAAATCTCAAAACTTAATATTTCCTTTTAATCCAAGACAAAGAAATTACATTGGTGGACAAAGATTATTTTTATAGCTTAATAAAACCTTCTTTCTAAGACTTTTTAAAATTTCCATTTATGCTGTGGTGTTTACTAAGGATGCCTCAAATCAGCCTGACAGTTGAGTACATTGATTATATGGATATCTGCTATCTAAAGTGGAAATGTTGAGGCTGCTGTTATTGTAGAAGATAAGCTGTTCCTTTTGGTTACTAACATTTATTTTTCCTGCATACCAATTATTTTTCCTTCTGTTCTAGTATGCATATATAGCTCTTCTATGAGTAATTCTGTGTATGTTTGTATAATCCTACAGTGTTTTCTGAATAGATTAAGGAATTAATTTGCCTTCTAATTTTCCTCTTCCTTATTCATCATTTGTAACTATGCAGAACAGTAATTAAGACAAGAGGGAAGAAGTACAGTGCATTGATTGTTCTTTAAATCCATAACTGCCTATTAAAAGGGACATTCAGCTATTAGCTCTGTTTATCAGTTAAACAGACTTTATTTTTAGAAGTGGTGTGTGGGTACACATATGTGATATTAGCAGGTAGGTGGTAATGTCAGTAGGTAATTTGCCGTTCTGTATGTCAGTATTATTGCTTTTGTGTACCCTACTGACTTTAGAATGTTTTGCTGATATCCTGGAACTAAACCTAAGCAATATCTGTAGGGAGCAAGTAATTTAGTTTCTGAACCACATGAGTTCTCAAAACTTCCCACAAGCTACTGTGTGAACTTTGCCCATTGACCTTGCTCTAAATGGGTAAAAGGTGTGGGTTTTGCAATGTAAAAGTACATTCCCTGAATTACGAAGAGGAAGCAAAGGAGTTGTTCTAGCCTATATATTTTAGCATTTCAAGCCACTCTGGGGTTACATTGTGAGTTGTTAGGTTAGCTGGTCAGAGTTATGCTGGAGGAAGATAAATTTTAGCCATTAGCGCATTAGCAATGTGAAAAAGAGAAAGAAACGCAATTCTATTAACAGGGCTGATGGGCCAGTCAAAGTAGCTGGAAACTCATTAGGTGCTGTATTTCCATCAACGTTTACATCTGTAGCAATTGAAAAACACTTAAGGAGTTAGAGACTTCAGATTATGATGCAGATACTTGTCTTTGGTAGGACATTTGTTTTTGTGCTAGCTGCTGTGCTCTGAAGCTTCTCTTAAAATGCTGCAGAGAACCACTCTGCAGTTTTCCTAATCCCCCACACCACTGTGCAGATATCTGATGTCTGTGAAAGGCAAAAGAATTTAAGGATATGAAAAACAGAAAAGAGAAATTCAATTTGCAGAATTGTTTTCTTGATTTGTATGTTTTACCATACATGAGATTGGTGTGGGAAATGAATGATGATTACAAGTAATACATTTATTCATTGTGTATTGTCAAAATATGGATATAATTGCATTCTAGTACTTATCTGCAGCAGTGTTTGCTGCTTTTGATAGTTCCTGGTCTGCTTGCAGTCAAATGCGAGCAAAGCAGGCTTTCACAGCATCTAATGCAGACTCCATGGCCCCTCGACTTCCAACTGCTAGTTTGAAAAACTTCTGCCCTTAGTAATTTGTGCCTTTTTGTTTTCTATCAGAAAAACTTTTTTTACTGTCTGGCAAGTGATGGCCTTCAAAAGATTTTTTCTGAAGCAGAAACAAAGAAAAGCCGTAAGGACTCTGGTTACTCTTTCCCTCCCATGTACAGCCCTCTGCAAAACACCACATTTTTAATCACAGGTGCTAGGGTACTGCTGCCTTTTCACTCTCTTGTGATGTTTTCCAAGGAGAATTCTTGCTGTTACAGTAAATTGTGGCTATGGACAGAAGGAGCAAGCTTTCTCAATGTGTTCTTAAGCTAAAGAAAATCTGTGGTTTCTTCAGAATAATTTCTTGGCTCAGTTAGTTCCTTTGAGGACAACAGCTTTGAGGTAACTTGCTAGAAAATCAGTGAAATTTGAACTTTTTGAAAATCAAGTTAAACTCCTCATGCATATTTCATGAATGCTTCTGTAAAGAAATGGCTTCAGTGTACACAGCAGGTGCCAAATTACAAACTCTCTTTCTATGTACACGTACAAATGCAGTGAGTCATTACCAGATCAGTCACCAAATGGTTACAGTGCTTTAAGATGAAGACACCTGTCTTGGCTGCTCATCAGAACTCACTGTCCCAATAGCCTCCAAGTGTTCCCTATCATCTTATTTCCAGTTGGAACTCTTAACTACTGACCTTTATGCCAGAAGCTGTGGTACCACTGGCAGGTAGGGAAGGAATATGTGTCCCTTCAACGAGTCCCTCAGTCTAGCAGAGACAGAAGTGAAGACAGCTCTGGTGAATTCAAGTGACAAGAAGTCAGTTGAAATATACATAATAGTATCAACTTTCTTGTTAAAAAAAACCCAATAACTCAAGCAACCGCTCTTCTAACACAAGACATTCACGGGAATCACACAGGAAAGTTCTTAGCTGAATTTGCTTGGTGGTGATGAACATTCTTGGTTAGGTTAGTCCTTTTCCACTGGTGTCTTATTGATGGAGCTGGTGTTGATCTAATGGTCTAGTAACTACGTGAGAAGGTTTGGGCTGATTCTTTGTACTAAAAGAAAAAAATTCTTTCATTATTCATGTAAAAATAATGTGGGTTAATTAAAAGAGAAGGAATGTGTATTTTCAGTTATCGAAATTTTCAGGGTTTTTGTTTCTGTTGAGCTGAAATTTTAACTGCAAATATATATTGTACATATATCAGTATTTGAGTAAAAAGTAATACACCTCCATTCTGGGGAAGACAAAAATCTAGATTCCATTTCCTCAAGCCTCTCCTAACAGTATCTTTCCATCATTTCTGATGTTCTTTGTAAAGATCTCCTACCTACACACAAACAAAAGATAGACAAACAAAAGTCACTACAGCATAGGAAATATACAGATCATTCTGTATTCTACATTTGTTTTTAGACACTAAGCTTCATCAGAGGGTCTCAGAAAGGCTGTGTATTTTCTCTTCTTAACAGTGTCTTTCTGTGTATTTTTATCAGTTTAAGAAATATGATCTCTCTTGTCTCTTAACTTAATGTTCAGCTGTATTGATTTTGAAGGAGACTGGGGCCTGCATACCTATGCAGAACACTTCTCAGAGAACTCCAAAGATTTTCAATTTGCTGACATGCAAATTGAATTTAATGTGATTACAAATTTAAACACAAAACCAAATTAAATACCTTTTCTGTAATTATGTATAAGTTTAGGTTTTTAGAAGTGCTTTGTATGCATCATGTTACTTTTGTCTTTAAACTGCAGACTCTAGTTTGAGGTGTGTTGCAAATGTCATGGATTGATGAACTGGTTGAGAAGAAAGCAAACAGATTCTGCTGAATTAAACAGGAAATTAAATTTACTATGTATAAAAAGCATAGAGTGTATGAAGGCCATTGGTTTTTTTCAGTCAGCAAGGCTGTGATTTGCTTTGTTTCTGTACGGTGATGTTTGTTTCCTGGTGGGAAATACACCTCATCTGAGACGAGGAAAAGCAGAATGCAGCTGTTTATCATTTTGTGCCACGTTTGCTGATGTAAAGTGAAAACTAAATAATCCCAGCAAGCTAAAATTCTTGGCAAAGGAAAGCGTTAGGTGTGGGGAAATGTTATGGAACGAGTCAGACAACTTGAAATTGCTTTTTGAGAATTTGGCTGGTCAAGGTTTGTGTAAGAACTTCCTGCATGTCTGAAGTGATAAACCACAGTCTGTGAATTTCAGTAAGTGTAAATGAAGCTTCAGTGGTCACATTTGCTATTGTCACAGTGGTTGATTAACCCACAAACATGACCACTTCCCAAGCTGTGCTCCTACACTGTGGGTGAAACTACCTGTCAGAGCCTTGAAAGTGCCTGTACCGTACACTGCCACTTAAAAAGCATGCTGGACCTCACCAGTGCTGCTTAGTGTAAGAAGGACAAGGCTCCCGATGCTCCCAGCTGCTGTCACACCACTTTAAGGATTTGTGACTTGGGTTCCTGAGTTCTTCAGTGAAAGAACCACATCTTACACACACACTCACTTGGGATTAACAAGTAATCAGCAAGGAAGAACTGTGTAAATACTGAGGAGTAACAAATACTTGACAATCTTGTCTTTATCCCTGCCCTTTCAAAGCTGCAGAATGAAGCAGGAGTTGCCAGCAGCAGGAGGTGACTCTGCCTGCTTGGGTAATGGGAGCCCCTCTGGCACAGCCACTGGCAAGCGAGCTCGTATTTATAGCTGGATTCGCAGCAGGCAGTGCAGGTCGTACCATGAGCTGGTGCTCTTTGTCTCATGAGTGGCAGTTTCTTACAGGATGCTGTGATTCAGCTTGTCCTGTCAAGGAGAGGATCTTTCAGGGCTGCTGAGTTTGGGCAGCATTGAGGGCCAGAGGTGCATGCTCAAGCTTTCACAGGATTCAAAACCAGGGATGAATGCAGTGTTGCACTTGTACTATTTTGCATTGTTTATTATTGTGTTGCACGTATTTCTCATGTGACAACATGAAACAAGTGTGATTAAAGCTTAAATATTTTGCTGAGCATCCTTTGTCTTTATAAAGGACTTTTTTGTTCCCTCTGGACCACAATAGTAAACTGATACTTAGAATTCTCTGTGTTAACAAAGAGCTGATGGAGGGCTAATTACAGGTAATCACTTGATAACTAAGGAAATCAAGCACTATTATAAAATTTATTTGATGCTGGTTAAAACAAGGCTTTCTATAGATTAGAAAGTGTAGAGCATATAACTTTCCTGCATAACATATTGATTTATATCAAACCAGACTAATGCATATTGATTCATATATTCAGCTCTGTCAGTGTGTGACAGTCCTTTCACTACCATCTGGTTTGGTAGGATTTTCTTGTAATAATAAATGATCCACAATAAATTCTCTTTAGCTGGTCTCCAAAGCCTAGCAGCAGTGCCCCAGGACTTTGCTATAGGGCAGTTTGCAAAACACAAGGTAATGATGTTTTACTGGGTCATGTTTTGTCCTCTGAGTTGGTGAGGGACTCTTGGGACAAGCACACAGCTGCAGATATTTCTAGTATTAGTATCAATGTATTTGAACTTCAGAATTGGGAGCCATATGGGCTTGTGCAGAAATTATATCAGTTACACATTATGAGAGTCAGAATCCTATGCTTCCTAGTGAGTACTCCTGTAGCATCTGCTGAAAAACATATCATCCAGCTCTCTTTTAGAGCTCCAAATTTTGCTTTAATTAGAAGTGACTTGCATGTCAGTGGACAATAAAATGAATAAAGTTGTCTTTAGTAAAAGTGTTCGTAGGAACGAGGCACAGTCTCTAGCTTCATCTTAACAAGAAATTTCTCTTATAAACCTTATAGGTGCACAATTTTGTTATATTCTATCTAATCTGTCTGTTTAGGTGGCTGTCATCCATATGGCAAAATTCCTTCCTTTTGAATACTGCACCTTTGACCTTTATGTTTGAGTTTAAAAGATGCACACATTAACAGAAACCACAACTTGTTTTCTATAATGAAAACAAGTTTTCTATAATGAAAACATTCTTCTTTCTACTTCCTCTTCTACAATCACTGAGTTAAGTGAACACTGCACGGATGAAACCAGTTTGTCCTGTTTGGATTTGGCCCTCCTCTAGATAAACTCTGCCTGCCTGGTTTTTGTAACACATATCAGAGAACTGGTGCATCTCTTTCGTTTCATTAACACTTTCACGGAGTAATTTCTAATGAGATCAGGGACTGGGTAACTCATAATCCTACTCCTGACGAGATTACAGATTATTGCATTAATAGAGTAAGTATTTGCTGCTAAACTACTAAAATCAGTTTAGTAGATGATCCCATGAGGGCAGAAAATTTCCTAATCCTATAGAAGAATATATTCAAAACATATTGATTCAAAGTTTCGTGATTGTGGGCAGGAACCTGGGCATAGGATGCAATCTAAACACCCTTTCATGTGCTTAAAGAAGGAGACCTAGTTGAGTTTATTGGTCTGAACTGAAACCAGAGAAGCTGCTACCTTGAGGACTGTGTTGTCTAATGCTTCCAAAGCTTTATAACCTTTATAATTTTTCTGAGCATTATTTCCCTTCTTTTTTAGACTGTGAATGGCACACATGCTAGCACTTAATCTGGCACCTCAAGCCATCAGCAGCTGTCAGGGAGGGTTTCCCTGGCTGTTTGCACAGCTTCAGAGACTGGCAGGCACAACTCAACCTGAGCAGAAATCATGATGCATGGGGGTGTGTTACAAGGCCTTTTTCTCCAGGCTGAACAGCTCTAACTTTCTCAGCCTGTCTCCACAGGACAGGTCATAAGGAAGTACAGTAATTTCATGTGTATAAGGCGCACCCTTTTGAATAAAATTTTGATCAAAACCTGGAAGTGCACCTTATAGGCCGGTGCGCCTTATATATGGACAAAGTACGGAAAATTGCCGACAATCCGGAAGTGCACCTTATACTCCAGTGACCCTTATACGTGTGAAATTACTGTACTCTAGAAAATGAGATGGCTCACCCTTGTCTTGGATTTTGTGTAAGCAGTGGATTTACAGTAGTGTTTATGGTGCTGTCAGATGTGAAGTTGGGTTTGTTCTAGTTTGTAACCCAGACAGATCAGTTCTCCTCATGTGTTGTCAGGATGTTTCAAGGGTTTCATTTGGCTCTGAATGAAATTAGTCATTGAATATAATGTAGAATGGGAGGAGAACTGGATTATATACATTTTATATTTGATTCTAAATTCTGTTTAGATATTTCTGTTACCAGTAGCTTTACCATAAGTAATTGTGCATTACAAATAAGAATAACATAATCACATTCTATAAAATAGAACTCAGAAATACTTGTCTTTTTCTAGTCCCAGCAGTCTTTGTTGAAGTTTCTCCGAGTTGCTTATATTGCTTAGTGAAAATGGAAGAATTTTTGTATCTCTGTTTTAAAAGTTAATTTCTGCTTGCTTGTTTGAGGTAAATCTACCTAGAAGTTAATCTATGAATGAAATGTTTTTCTGAATCACAGAGCCATTCTATAGTACATTGAGAGTAACCCAGACAACTGGTTTTAGGTATTGTTTTTATATAGAATACATCTGATAATTTACTCTCGTAGTGCTACAAATCTGGACTAAGTCTACATAACGCTATTAAACCAGCAAACAGTTGCAGATACTGGAATTAGCAATCCTGTGGCACTTGGACACCTCTTGTGTCACTTGGAACACACTTGGGACACACTGTTGCTACTAAACTGATAAAGACAACTTGATAAATAAGAAAGATAGCCTGAAATTGCAAAGCCCTACAGTCTGAGTACAGGTCATGGTGACAGCTGGATGTAGGCAGTTGCATCTGGACAGATACTGAGGTACCGTGGGACTGGATTAGTCAGCTTTGTAGGCAGTCAACAGAAACATTACTCTAAGAAGGGAGAGAATAAGCTTCTCTCTGCACAAAAAAAAACCCCAAAACCCAAAGTGAGATTAGTTGCTAGTGTCACCTGAATAATTGGCAACAAAGAATGAATAAGTAGGAAAGATGATATCAAAACACTGTCTTCTAATCTTACAGGGAAAATGGCACCATGTGTTTACCTGCAAAACACCTTGTGACTCTTAATAATCAGTGGTTGTAGATTCCAATGAAGCACCACTGATGTGGGCATTGTTCTTCCCTCTGTTGTCTGGACTGTCAAGGGAAGGCAGTGCTGCAGTGTGCTCTGAACAGACACTGGTGTGAACAGAGTTGTTTGCATGTGGAGGACTGGACACTTGCACTTTGAAAGATGTTTTTCCAACAACTTATCCATTAAAACTCTCAGAAGTAATTTTAAACCTTACTTTAATGCTGCTTCTCAAATGAAACTGAAGTAGATTTATGGTGGTGCTGTACCTCTGACTTAATTGCTATGGAAAGTTATTGAGCACTTTGGATTTCCTTGGATATGCCCACTCTCCCAAATCCATCCTCCAAGCATGTGTACAAATGTATGTGTGTTTGCTTTTTTTTCTCAAGTTAAGTTTTCCTGAATGTCAGCATCAAATAAAAAAGAAAGAGATTATTTTGACAGAAGCTTGGGGAGGCTGTTACTGGAAGGGGCATGTCCTTCACAGTCAAATCATGGAAACTGTACCTTCAAACTGATGTTCTCCTGCAGGCAGGTCAAGAAGAGTGCAGTGCTTTACACGCCAGTGTGACAAATGAATTAAATAGTGGGGAAGAAGGAATTTAGGAAATGGAGGTTGTGTGACTATCCAGATGTGATTTTTTTTTTTTTTGCTCTCATGATATTATTTTAGTTTATAGATCATTTGCCAGTAAAAATCTGGGAAGTAAATACTATTAAGTGCGTTGGGGTTTTTTAATTTTTAATTTGATAAACCTGTGTTGGATGGAGTATCTGATTTTAAGCAATGCTTTAAGCTTCGATGAGTCTGTTAGCTTAATGCATCTGTCTGACAAAAAAAAAAAAAAAAAAAGAAAAAGAAAAAGGGCTGCTAATGCTGCAGTCTGTGTCAATAACCTTCCTTTCAGTAATGCTGCTTGAGTTCAAATGAAACACCAGCAAGGCGAATGGAGGGCAAAATTGACCTGCCATTCATGATGACTTTGTGTAGAAAGATTGAAGGGACAAGCATGGGAACTACAGATAGTGGAGTAGCATATTTTTTTCATGCTTTTTGGTTTGACAGTCCCTGCAGAGTCTATCGATGAGTGGTGCTGAAGCATTCATTTGGATATTTTGTCCTACTTGACCAAATCTGACTGCAAGTCCAAGCAAATGAAAAAGCAAGTACAGTAGGATCTTGGTGCACAATTGCTTCTGTCTGGCAAGCTGAAACACCTTTTCTTGATTTAATGCCGGTGACATTTCCACAGGTATCTTGTTCTCTGCATTGCCAGAATTTCTGGGGTTTGTCAAGGCCAAATCTCCCTAGTCTTGGACAGTTCCCGGAGGCTGATGAGCCTTTCAGACCTTGTGACATGGAGACCCTGGGGTCAGTAAAGTTGACTCCTCGAACTGATTTCTCCTTCCCAGTGGCATTGGGTACTGTATTGACTTCTCTTTATTATCAGCTAGTACAATCTACAAGGGAGAATGAGAATGTTGCTGGCTTTGAAAGAGTTCAGAAGTTTAAAGATGAGCAAAGCTCATACTTATTTTAAAAGTCTGGACTGTGGTGCCTAATCAGTTCAGTGGATTTCTCAGGTGGGAATTCATGTTAGGTTAGGCATACTCCTGCTGATCTATATTATGCATGTTCTGGTGCTGTAGAATGAAATTTTCCTTGCCACCAATACATTTCTGCACTGTTTGGACTTGTGATCTGCAATAAAGGTCTGAATTACTTTCTAATATTTTCTTTCCTTTTTTTTTTTTTTTTTATTTAAAATTCAGTCATTGATGTACTGTGGAACTGATTGACTGTGTAACTTTGAGATACCAGTTATATTTTTGTACTTTAGTTTCATCCAGCTGTTATCTATAGCTTTATCCTTCATAAGCCTTTTTGAGTAAAGGTCATTGTTGCACATTTGCACTGAAAGTAGTACAATGGGCTTACAAAGCATTGGCATAAAGATTTTATTCAAGTAATTATGAAAAGAATAAAATTTTAAGTCTTTTGAAATTTTTGGTATTGTTTCATTAAAGCACTAGGGTTGGAAAAAACCAAACAATTAAGAAGCTATCTCTATTATGAATTCACTGCTTTGTCTCCACTTGGAGGAATAAAGAAGCATTATGGTTACGTCTCTAAAATATTCAGCAAATTAAATAAAATCAAATCATAAAGATTTTTGTAATCAGTATCTAAATCTAAGTATGTAATTAAACAAAAACACTTTCTGTTTTAGAATAAATTAGTGTCTCAGGCTGCCTTTGTGGGCAGTGAAACAAAAATGTAAGTCGTCAATCTGTTTCTTCCTCTTAGCCATTAGCTATAATTTGCTTCCTTACCTTCTGGTTGTCTTCGTCCCCACAAGCTGCTGCTGCAGGTGCACTTGGGCAATGATTTCTGTTGGAAATCTTATTTAGCACTGCTCTGCTTCTTTTCAGAGAAAACAAAAGGATCTGCTTGGTTTCAAGTGTTTAACTCTGTGATCCTATCATAGCAGTGTCCTCAACTGCCGCAGAGAGTTTGACATCTAAAAGAAAATATTACCAACTTCAAAGCAATCTATACCAAAGTACTTTCAGTCAGGGCTGATGTAAGATGTAACTCTGACACCAGAGGGTTCTGGCTTGAACACTGAAGAAGCAGGAATTACCTAATTGAAAGAATGAGGAAGAGAGAAGGTTCTTTAACCTTCTTGCTGGTTTATTTTATCCAACTAAAACTTTCTGGTAGGTTTCTGAGAAAACTGGATATCTGAACAGGATGACTAGACCCGTGCTTGGGTGTTTTCTTGCCTTTGTCCTCCCACTGACTCTAAAGGAAAATAATGCTTAGTTTTTGGGGTCTATGCCCACGTTCTGTGGGATACTTGGAAGAGACAGGATCTGCCTTAAAAAGCATCTCTGCTAGGGGAGATGGCCTGCCTGCTAAGGGGGCATAATTTAGGGCCATAGTCCTGAGCAGCCAGTTCTAAGTGGTCCTGCTCAAGCACAGGGTAGTCTCCCAACCTCACAACTCTGTGACCTTAATTAGCCTGTGTATTCAAGTTGCTTCTATTAAAAATGAGCAACTTTTAAAAAACATGATTAAGATTTTTAGTTTTTGTAGAACAGTGGAAAACAGCTGGAAATTGTGGGGCATTTTATGACTGACCTGCCTACAAAATATTTCCATTCCAGAGAAGATATAGTACAGTCTGAGCACCAGGGTTGGAAACTAGTGGGACTGTCATTTCTCTGGACTGCTACAAGCTTTCTAAACTTTCTAAACTTTCTCAATTTTTCAAATTTAGTCTGGTAGGTTTTGAGAGGTGTTGAGTTTTGGGTTGATTTTTTGTGTGTATATTGCTTTTATCTCTTTTTTTGTTGTTTTTTTGTTTTGTTTTGTTTTGTTTTTTCTCTTTTGCATGTACTTCATAATGCTTCAGGACTAGAAAGAAGCTGCAAGGAGATTAAGTAGACAACCTCAGGAAACTGCTTTGGTTTCAGCAAAGAGCTGTCCTCATATATGATAGTCAAATTTCCTCAGAAGGCATTTAAAGAAGTGTGATAAACCTCTGCATTTTGATGAAGTCAAAATTTGAGAGATATGCAAACTTGAAAATAGGGTATGGAGACTGAATAGACTGTTTTAGTGTGGGGGAAAAAGCAAATAGGCAAACAGAATAGTGTAGGCAAGTAGGGAAGCATAATGAATAAATTTAATCTCTGCTGTACAATGGAGGGGTCAGGTAAGAGCCACGTCATCAGAATGAAGGAAGTGGTATCTGTCAGTGCAAGAGTTTGTGTGGAGGCAAATGATTGCACACAAAATAATTGTGTTTTCTTCTTGATGAACGAAGTTAATAGGAACTTTCTAAATACATCATGTAGAAAGCGGCTGGCGTTTAAAATTTCTTTTAAACACTGCCTGCATAGCCATGAACCTCTGTTCCTCCAAGCAGTAGATCTGCCTTTCCTGAAGGAGCAGCAGGATTTGAACCTCAATCTGTCAAATGCAGATAGGCCCATTAGTCATTTATTTTGTGTGGTGACTCACTAGGTGACCGAGTCTTACCTTTTCATGCTCATCTTGCACAACAAATTAAAACTGAGTCTGTTACCCAGAAGCAAAATGAGACTGAAAGCTACTGACAGGCTTTCTTTTCAATTAAGCCTTAAGGTCTGTCAGCTGACTTCAGTCCTGCCTTGCTGAAGGCAGATTTGAAGATGCAAATCTGGAATGTTTCTTCTTCAACAGCTGTACACCCGAGCTGTAGTAAGCTTTCACGTTGAAAAAATGGAATTTTTTTGCGTACCTGTTGAAATGCTCTATAGCTGTGCCGTAGGAATGTTTCTTAATTAGAATAGCCGCAGTACTGGGATCTCTCTCTAATGATACAGGGATGCAGTGAATGCTGCTTGATCAGGGTAGAATTAGGCTGTGTTCTGCTCAGTGGCACAGCAGCTCCCTGGTGCTCTGTTACTGAATGTTGTTTAACCAGGTGATAAATAAGTGTGAAATTCCAAATCCTGATCCCCTTTTAATGCAGCAGATTAAAATGGAAGGCAAACACATTTGTGGTAAATCTTGTTTTTGAAATGCATTTTCAAGTTTCGTCTTGCTTTTCCATTAGGGCCTCTTTCCTCTACCAGGAGTGAAAAAAAATTTATTTATTTATTTAGTCTGTTCAGTCATGTTCCTTATACGATTTGAGGGATGACATTAGAACTTTTCAAGCATTCCTTCATTGCTTGCTTGAACTTTGAATTTCTTGTGGCAAGTTAAGAAAGTCTTTGGGGACGTGGCTAACTATAGCATAAGAGAATGTATTTTGTGTTTCAGCTGTTCTTTCCAACTCTCAACAGATGAGTTAAAGCTGCAGGTCAGATGCAGATAACTTAATATTGATGTTTAAATCTAGTAAATACCTTTAAAACAGTGGTCCTTTTCCACAGTCCTGTCTATTCTTATCACTAATCCAAACAAATAGAAAATCCCAAACATAAAGAACAGGCTTCAAAAATGAGAACATTCATGATGTATGTGTGTCAGAGCTGACAGGGAACTGGTATGCAGGGGTTTCGCTCACAGATTCCAGGGTTACTGATATTTCTGCTTAGCTGTATGTACATTTAAGGCTAGATGATGCCTGTGATAGACATCAAGATTAATGTATATTTTATTAAAATACATTGCAAAGTAATACTGATGTTAATTTGGGTCGTGGTCCTGATCAGGAGCCACTGGACACTGCTGCAATGCAAGTAGGAATGTTGTTGGGGAGACCCAGGAAGCACTGAAAAATGGAATTTTAGAAAGCTTTCTGCTGGAGTTTTTTTTCATATGTTATTTGAACTTTCTCACACATCCAGAGTGAAAATTGCTGCATAGAACATTTCTGTGAGAGCCTTCAGCTTTGTTGTACATTGAGGAAAAACCCCACATCATTAAGTGTGGCTGTAATGACTGCTTTGTTAGGGAATAACACACTTTAAAGTGTTAGAACCTTTTATCCAATAGAAAGAAATTTTGCTTCTTAGAAGTAGCAGGAAGACACTCTTCTAGGCCTGATTTTGCACCTAAGCAGATGCTGCATAAGCCTTAAGGAAAATTGCATTTATTCAGACGATCACAGGAGCTCAAATTGTTTTCTAAGGTGACTTCAATGTGTAAGTAAAAAATTCCAGTGCTTTACAAACAGCACCTGACTTACTGCTTTTGCAGGAATATTTGGTGTAAGCAGTCCTGTCAAACAGATAAAAAATTATCCAATAATGTGAAAAACTAATAGGCCTTGACTGTAACTTAAAAAAATGCTGATCCTGATAAGGATCTAAATCGTTCATGATTCAGTTGAATCAGCAGTGCATGATTTTGTGCATCTTTGTCTCCATGCCAAATCAAAGGGCTGAATTTTTGAAAGTGAAGGAATTGGATTTACATCTCACTTACATTCCAACTTACTTCGTATTTGAGCAGTCAGATGGAGATTTCTCCGAAGCTGATACATGCTTGGCTTGCTCAACTCGGGACATTCTGCTTTTTGGGAACACTAAACCTCTGCCTTCTTGATTTCAGCAGAATTAATTCCTTCCGTCTGGCTTTAAGCTGACTTTAATATTTGACTTAGTTCTTAAGCCAGGTAAGTTTTTATTTACTGCCGAACTTTCATGAAATAGTAATTGTACCAATATTTGAGAACTAATATGGTGAAATGACTGTAATACAAAAAGAAAATAAATTTAGCACTGAAGAAAGTCAAAATTCTTCTGTCCTAAATCCAGAAACTTCACTGAGTAACCTCAGGAAGAGAGGATATGATGCTGGCCTTGACAGTTAGCCAAACTGACAACAATTGAAAGAGGAGTCAGGTAGTAGTAAGCAGAATAAACCCCCGCTAACACTGTTAAAATTATCATTTCATAATCTTTGTTTACTTCATGCCTTTTTAATGTGTATTTGGTTGTAATGGGCCAATTAATACTAACCTTTTTCAGGATATTTGCAAATCTGAGGGAAGCATTTTGTATTGCTACATTAAGTGGAACTAATAGTGTAATTGAAGCCATGTTGGTGGAAGTCATCCTCAAATCTCCTATGGACTTTAAATGTGTGTGACCCACACTAGTAAGTCTGCAAGTCAGGAACTGCCCCTTAGGTGTAGATATAGAGGTCTTACCACTTATTCATCAGAGTGAGTGAAATATTTAGGTAACACCACATGCACAATGCCAGCTTCAAAAGTCAGGCATTCACTGTAGTCAACAACTTTTCTCCTACTATACCTATGTGAAAGTCTGTATTATTTTTATTCCTTTGCTTTATACATCTTCTACATCATAGTGTAATAGATAGACCAGATGGATTCCCTCTGTGAGCAGCTTTGATACTTTGCTTTTACCTTGATGTTGCAAGAGTGTCTCTATATCTTATTTACTGCACTCCATTTAAAACCTTTTGAAGTCGTAGTTACAAGCTTCACCATGGCACTCACTGCCATAGGATCTGAGCACATCCCAAATAGTAATGAATTTATTTTCACAACAGTGACTTCTGTTGCCTTCTCTCACTGCTGCAAGTGTTTAGCACTTCTGCAAGTCAGACCCCAGGGTCTCCAGGCAGGCGACCAGAAAATGAGAGCATGCAATTGTTGACTGTTTGTGAAAGCTCACTGTGTTTTTTCTCAGATGGGATTCATAGGTGATTGCTGACAGCAGAGTGTTGGCAAGACTGGGGATTTTTTGGTGGCATTCCAGACTCTGCTGTAGAATATACTTCATTTACTCCAAATTATCCCATGTTTGATTTCATTGCTTTCTGTTCCTTGTTCCAGGCTCTTTCTCTTTACTACTAAGACTTTGTTTTTACTTCTTGAGCTTTTTGCCAGCAAGCTTCTCTCTGCCTCCTGCCATTGTATGATTCAGTCTTTTTCTTCCTTTTCCCCCCCTCCTTTTCTTGTTCCCTTCTCGCTATTCTCTGTGTCCAACTTTAGATATTGTCTCCCTCCTTTTCCTCTGCCCCATTACACCACCATCCCAGCTTCTCAACAGTCCTAGGTTTAGTTCAGAACTTCATAGTTTTCCTTGATATAAACTTTATTTCTTCCTCATGCCTCCCCCTTCTCAGGTTTCATGCAAAGCAAATACAGATTTCTGCTGTCCAGATTTTCTACATTGTTTTATATCCCGACATTCATATTCCTGTTTGTCCCAGTCCCCATACAAATTGCTATATAATTCCTGCTATCTCTGCTTCTATTGAAGGCCAAATTTCCATGCAAAGCCATTCTGGATGCCTTTTCCAAGTATCTTTACCATTTCTCTTCTAGTTCCTGCTGCCAGTTTCTTTCTTCAGTCCCTTTTACCCACCTCTGAATGCTGCTCATTTTGCACTTTCCTCTCTTAGTCTCTCATACCCCTCCTGATGTCTTTCTTTCCTCCCTTTTCTGTTTTTGTTGTGAAGGCTCCTTTGCTTCTGCTCTTGTCCTCATCCAAGAAATCTGGCAAGGATATTGGAGGAACAAGCTGTCTGCCCTCTGCTCCAGTTCCTGGGTGCATCTGCCTGAAGCCGACTAGGGCTGCATCTTCAGGAATAGTCCTGGTCAGTTTATGGCTTGAGCTCAGCAGTACAGTCTAGATAGTGAATTTAGTGCAGAAGAGACTTTGAGAATCAGAGGTGAGGGTACATTAGAGCAACCCTGTGTCAGAGATCTGTGGCACATCATTGAAATGAACCTGAGTGGACTGGGATACTGGAATGGCAGTGGGAGGAACACTGTCTCTTCTTCAACACTAGTTTAATTGCCTTCGTTTAAAAAAGACAAATTAGACCTAGACAGATACTAGAGGAAAAAGAAAGTGTTCACGTGGTTGTAACAGTGATAAGAATTTATAATTGTCATACTGAAATACCTTTATATGACTGAAAAATTGATGCTATTACCTACAGATTCCCCTCTGCCCCCTCTCCCTTTTTTTTTTCCCCAACAACTAAAGGCAAATGAGACACATCCGAAGCAGGTAATCAACTTTTAGATTAATACTCTTGTGTCACTGTACTTCAACTTGGCATGTCATTGTTTTGCTTACAGGCAGCCACCCTGCTTCTGCTTGCACAGGGAGTTTTGCATTTGTGCTTACCCATAAAAGTGGGTTCTCAGTATTTCAGTTGATACAAATTAGTATAAAGAAACATGAAAAGTTCTTTATTCCTTTTCTGTTGAATAGTCACAGCAATTTTATACTAGCTACTGGGAGAGGCAGAATTATTTTAAATATACATTCCATACTGAGACAATTTTAGGGAAATAGTTTTAATTTTTTAATGATGTTAGAGAGTATAAAGAAAAGTGGAAAAACTAGGACTGGAATGGGCCTCAAGAGGAACTATTCTTGCCCCAAGTAATTTTATGTGTGTCGTTCCAAGCAGATATCTGTCTTGCCTGTTCTAATTACAGACTTTCCACATCCTCGCCAGGCAATTTGTCACAGTCTGTTAGTCTTTTCCCTGTTTGAAAGTTTCCATTATGTTTAATATGCATTGTTCTTGCTGCGAGTGGAACCCATTAATGAACACAGAAAACAGACTATTCCCATCTTCTTTGTTAGCAGCCTTTTATGTACCTGTGGATTACCATCCTGCATCTCCTCTAGTTTATCTTAGTGTGTCTTCAGTGCTGCTACACATTATTTTGCTAATCACTGAGATCTCAAATGAGAGAATTTTGTTTTTAAGTAGTCTTTGTTGGGGTGTATCTGAAATTCTGAAAAGGCAGGTACTCTCCAGGCAGACAGATGGGTAGATTTAAAGGATGAAAGAACTCCTCCTCCTTGTTTAGCTGGAAGAAGATTTCTTTACTATATTTCTTTGCGATCCCTGTGAATTATTTTCATACACACATGTTGTCTCTAGTAGACTTTTCCACTGTGTGGAAACATCTTATGTGTGTACACATCTCATGCTCCTCTAGAGCACCCACACTGAGGATCACAGTGTGCTTGTCAACATTTATTCCATGAGCTTATTACATTAATCTGATTATATGATCAGGTGTGTGTGTTTTGATTTGTTCTTTTGTTAAGGTTTTGGGTTTTTGGTTTTGTTTTGTTTTGTTTTGTTTTGTTTTGTTTTGAGACTATATATGTGACCACCTGTGCTATGGGAATGAAGCTAATTTGCATAAATTGTTCTTTTTGTGATGCAAGGCACAAGTTAAAAATGACAATTGGATAGGAATTGAAGTAGACTAGAAAAGTTCTCTGTAGAGAACCAATATTTGCTGAATATGCACAGGGTCACAGAAATTTAATCTTTTCTGCTTGTTCTTTTCTGGCATCCCCGCTTGATATACATGCTGTCTTACTTGAGGAGTGGTTGTAGCATTAATCATATGACTGGAAATTTCATAGAGATATAAAGTGGGTTCTAATATATTGTTTTCTTATTAGCCAGGTAAATTAATTGACTCCTGGAAGGCTTTACCTTTAATTGCTTCCCCTCTGTTCTTTGTGTATTTTTATGGAACCATCTTGTTTTACAGGCCAGTTATGAAGGTAGATTAATTACGTTTGTTTAAAAGAGGAGCACGGTGAGATAATAGAATAAGAGAACTATTGAAGGCCCGTGAGGAAAGTGATAATTCTGTATTCAGCACAGAGTTTGGATCGTGTCCAGTAAATACACTGTGGGATTACAGTCTGGGTGGTGAATGTGGAAACGAGAGGAATAATGATCAATTGAGTACTCTCCATGCCCTGCTTTGAACAGAAGAGTTGTCCTGTAGAAATACAGAATTTGAATGTAAATAGAGAATATGCCATATGCATACAAGTATGTCAGTGAGAGTTTGTTTAGACAAGCTTATTTCTGGAATCTTCTAACATCTGAGGTATTTAATTTCCAAATACTGTATTCTTTAAGAGTTTTAGGAGACTGGCTGTGGACTTCATGATACCTGGATTTTACAGAAAGCCTGGCTTTAATTTAGTCTATTGCTATTAAAAAGCATACTCCAAAATTTCTGTAAGGAAAAGTACTGGGATAATAACGAGGCAGTAATGAAAGGGTGGTCGTGCATGTGGAGAAATAGTGCTCTGTAATAAATGAAATGCACATCCATAGCAGATAAACAAAGTAACTGCGTCAGGCAATAACTAAGAATTCCTATTGAATTTCTAGGCCTAAATTTAGTATAAGTAATGAGACTGTAAGAACTTGATCAATGAATGTGGCATACCATGATAGGTCAGAGACACTTGTCAAGATACACAAGAGAAATTTGTTATTTCAGCTCACCATGATTGCACCTCCTTTGTCAGTTGGGTAGTAGTTGTTAAGTCAAACTAAACTTTTAGACACCATAAATGACTTTCCAGTGAGGAAGCTAATTGGAGAATCGATGGAGGGGCAGTTTATTGACACAGTGTTATTACCAAAGTACATTCTGTTACCACATGCTTAAATTCAGCTTTCTGTCAGGAGCAACAGAAGTCAGAAGAATCAGTACAGAAATACTTAATGCCACAAATGGGGAGTTTCAGAAACATAAGGATGCTTGTTAAAAAGAAACTTATAGAGGTGGATAAGAAGTCAACACATGACATGGATATTGTTTCAAGCCACTGTATTGAAAGCCAAAAAATAATATTGCATTAAAGCACTGTAGAAAGATCAAGTTTGAAAACCACAATTGTTAAACACTGAGGTTGGGGAAATTATCAAATATGCAAATGTTCTTCACAAAATTGAATTCTGATTGAAATCTCAAAAATTAAAAAAAAAAGAATGTAGAATCTGCTAGGTTAAATATAAAAAAGCTGTAAGGCAGAGCAAACACAATAGAGGATGAACTTCTAAAGACTTTTCTCAGACTCTTGAAGTGTGAGGTGTCTGCCAGGTAGTCCAGAAGGCCTGTGGAAGATCACAGCATAGGAAGATGAAGCAGAGCATTCATGTACAAATAAGATTTGTTGCAGTAACAATGTAAATGCAAAATAAACTGGGAAGATTACCACATGGTGATGTTTTTGTTCCAGAGTTAATTAGGGAATGTAATTCAATAGAAGGGATAGCAGAGCAAATGGACAAAATAAACAGTATATATTGGTAAAAAATATTTGAACCCAATGGCATTTGCTCAAAAGGCCTAGGGGACCATCAGAGGTGAACTAGTTAAATTGATTTGTATTTATTGTGTTGCCTAACACTTTGTTGAAGAGTTGGAGAAAGATTAATGTAATACCAAGCTAGAGAATGACTTCTTGGGAGTATACAGGGAACTACTAACCACTGAGCCTGCATTTACCAAATTGATAGAAACTGTGACAAGGAATAGTTACTGGATGGATACATACATCTGATATCTTGAGGAAGACTCAACATGGCTTATTTAGTTGTTTCTCACAGTTACAATTCATTTGGGCAGGTGGAGTAGTCCTGTCAATAGAGTCTGTTTCCAGAAAATATTTGAAAAGAATTCTCACCAAAAGACTAGAAGAAAAACTATCTAACCATGAGATTTTTGAGAGACACTCAATGTGGAGAAGTATCTGCAAAATAAAATTTTTAAAAAATCCACACAAGCAAAACACAAAACAATAGGGTCAGGGTTGAGTCATGGGATTTTGCACTGGGGTCTGAGTTTTCTGGAAGACAGTATTCATAGTGTAATAATGAAATTCTTGTGAGATTGCCAAGCTAGGCAAGATAAAGAAGAAACAACTTCTAAGTGCAGCAAAAAAGCAGATTATGAAATCCAGTCAAAGTAAATGTGAAGAAGTACAAATGGAGGTAGAAGGAAAATCCCAACTGCAATCATACAGTGATGGTGAAACAATTAATTACTACTTTTTAAGAATGAGATGCAAGGGCTGCAATGGATATTTGTAGGCCATTAGAAATTATTGGGAAAAGGTGGAAAAACCCTAGAAACATTTTTTATGGCTTTATATACATTTGCAGTATGTCCATGTATTGAAATCTGTCTTGGATGGATATATTAATATTTGCAAAGTTAAGAAAAATGAGAATAATAAAGTTTATTAAAAAAATTACTTTTGCTAAGTAGCAATTAAATAATCAAGGACTCTTCAGATTAGAAAGAAGATATGAGTAAAGGCTATGTGATAAAATCGAGAAATCATTGTTAGGTTGAGGGAGGAGGAACAGAGAATTATTATTTATACTTTCTTTCTGTTCAAGAACAATGGCACATCAGGGGATGTTATCAGAAAGCAGTCTTAAAACGAGCAAGAGAAGATGTTCCTCAGAAGACACAGTTGCAATACGCAAAACTGTGCCATTGGGTATTAGGAATGCAGTGTTTTTTCTGGATCTTAAAAAAAAAGTGCACAAAAGCAGAGAAAGAGATTTCAGAAGGCTGTTAAACATAAACATATTACCACTGATCGAGAAGGCTCCTGAGCAGCAAATCCCTGGTTGTAAAGAGCTTTAGAACGATGGCAAAATATGGGAAAGGAGAGTCAAAGCGTAGCTTCAGCTGTTGAAGAACAGGAACACTATCTGAGGAAAAGGGTGAAGACAGAGAGGAAGAGGAGTGAGCAGGGCTGGTGAAAACTGCAGGTGGCTGAAAGATCACAAAGGGGAACTTGACAGGAATGCTGAATAGCAGTCATGTTGTTTAGGAAAGGAGTGACAAAAAACCCACAAGAGAATGACAAAGGAAGACAGCTGAAAGTTGAGATATTTTGCGTGCATAGCTGTATTTATTTTTTGGATTGAGTGTTAGCCTATTGATTGGAAATGTTAGATTGAATATTTTTTGAGTCCAGGAATTATATTTTCCATATGTTTATATGCTATTCTGCTCACAGAAATTAATATAAGAAAGTTTGTGAATCAGAGCTATGTTGAGATGTAAATTCAAGTGAAATGAAAGTCTCTTTAGTCCATAAATGTTTTCTCACAGATATGATAATAAAATAGGAATTATCAGCTAGAATAGTAGATTTGCAGACCCCATACTAAAATTTCATTCCTGGTGTTGTCACAGACTTCTCTAAAGTCAGCAGTGTATATATTATTTTGGTTTTATATTGTTTTGTTCTCTTATTCATTACTTCTTCCTGTTGTCACACTATAGATGGTTTAGTTTGTTAGCATAGTGAGGGTCAACTGAAATATCAAAATATTCCAGGTATCCAATCAAAAGGAAATAGAAATGTATGTCTATGTTCTTTGCTGCTGCATATTCTGTAAAAAAATATTAAAAATCCTCAGTGGATGAAATGATATTTTAATCTTTCCAAAGAGTTCATTACAGAGAGGCTCAGGAAGGGGCACCGAGGTGACTATGTTTTAAAGCAGGGTGAGATGTGAAATTCAGGCAAATAAACACAGTGCTTTCAAAGGCATGCTAACATTAAACTCAAAGACACGTATAAAAAAAGAAATAGGGAAAAGAACATTTTGCTTACTAAATAACTTTTCACCCAAATCACTGGTTAATCCTTAATAGAGTTATTTCCAATATTTAGTCAATTCACACATGCAAAATACTTCACAATTATGTATTGCATAGTAATCAGCAATTATCCAGTAAAATATCAGTCCCATGAATGCTGCTAATTCACGTTGATTGCTTTCCAACATATGCTCGTGAAAGACGAAGATCTTGTGGGGTAGTTTTTCTAGATTTATTTGTCACTTTTAGATTTAAAAGAGAATTACCTTCCCTTTCAAAGCTGATTCCTCTGATTACTAGTACGCATTGTTTCATTTCCAACCTAATACCCTATGCAGAATGCATTGCATATGTCTCCTGAGTAGTTTTGTTATTTATTTATCTTGCTGCAGTGGGAGCTGGTTCAGAATGAAAATCCTGTATTATCTGTTGGACAGGTATTAAAGACAAAGAAAGTGTGAACCCACGAAGCCACAAGGCTTGCATGATGATTGGTGCTTTTTTTCCCTAATGCAATTAGCTTAGTCTCAATCTTACTAATTGGATTACATGTGAAAATGCAAGTCTCCCTGGGCTCTCAAGGTTTGAGTGAGGAACAACCATTTTGCAATAGTTTTTCACACTAAAGGGAGTTCTGTCAGAGGCTTAGGTCTTAGCTGTCATTCAAATGGACTGTGATCGTGATTTCAGGTCAAGTTGACAATATTGCCTAATAGTTGGTAGTTATGCCTGTGTAAGTTTCTGCAGCTTTTCCAGGACATGGGAAAGCTCAGAATTTGCTTTGAGACTCACAAAATCATCTCTCTTCTTTTTCCACTGGTTGTCTGTTCCTTGTTTAACAGCTGGTGTGTGATAAGGAGGAAATCTGCTTTTTTAGGAATAAGATCAGGAGAATATTCCTATTGACTTTAAGGTGTCTTACAAGTTGTCAGTGAAAGCTGGTACTGTGTCACTTGGTTCGCAGGTAGGTAATTTCTGTGTCATACAGAACCTTTCACAAGATCATTGGGGGAGTCTTACTTCCTCACATAGACCTTCATAATACTCCCAGTTTTTAGGTCTGGTTTTGTGGCCAAACAGGGTGAGTTATTTGGTTTGACTTGGGTGCACTTACGGAGAGCTTATGTCTTGCCTGACTGGGTTTTCTTACATTACATTTTTAAATGCATTCTGATTCAAAGCAGAATGCTGTTTCTCTACAGATGGAGCCTTTTCTGTTTGTCATGTTTATTTGTAGTTTTCCCATTTTCTGTGTAACTCTACCTCTCATTGTGTTCAGAGGTTTTTCACCAGGCTTACAGTGTTACTTTTGTTATCATTCATTTCTAGAAACCTTTTTATTTATAGTTCTATGAAATGCTCAAAGTATTTATCTGCATGAATTTTATCTGTCTGGCATAGTCTGTCCGTCTAGAAGACTTATCAGTGGTGAAAGAACATTGCCTGTCTGAGAGCAGTTATCAGTGATAATGGGAGTTTTGCAGAAAAGAAAGGAGAAGTATATTTTACAACACGCTGTAGAGATATTCAGGAGTATGTTTGTATTTGTGATCCCATGGTCTGATGCAATTTTTATTGAAATAGTGACTTCAGATGGATAGTAGTTGATTTCAGTCATAAAGGATTTGTCAGGAAATAGCAAACTGAGTTTTAGTTGGAATTGTAAGATTTCTCAGAGAATGATCTGTCATTTCTAGTACGTACTGAAATGCCATTTAAATCACTCTGAGTCTTGGATGCATGAAGAATAATCTGGTAGCTTCCTCCAAGTTAGACTTTATCTCTTTTATTTTAAGCAATTTGTCGTAGGAACTGTCAGTGGGTAAAGGTAGAGGCACGTTTTACATCCCCACACCTGTTTGAAGAATGAACACCATCTGCCCAGGATTGCTGAGAACTGACTAATCCAGTGTTTTATTGCTCTGAATCATTGAGAGAAAGTTCTACCAGACGTGCTCACAGATTGCCATCTTCATTCCATGAATGCTAACAAAATATTGAAAAGTGCTGATACAGGAAAATGGAGTAATTTATAGGCCTCTGGAGTAATAGTTTCACTTAAGGAGTAATGAGAAAAAAATAGAGTTAACTATATTTCTTCATGTCTTCTGTACCTAACTATACAGGGTTCCTTCCCCTCACCCCAGGCCCCACTGATCTGAAACGCATTTGGTTTGTCAGGAGAAAGCTCAATGAGCTCAACAAACCACAAGTTCTGGGAGGGCAATATTATTTTACGGAATAGTTTGAAGTGATGATACTGTTGAACAGATCTCCCTGTTACCAGGTAAGATGAATATTTAATTTGAGCCCTTTAGTTGTATGTTGAGGGACCTCATGACAGTCTTTGTTACTAGTGCAACAAGAAAAATCTCCTTCAAGAGCCATTAAGAAAGTGATAACCATATAAATGGTGTTGCATGAAATAACAAAAGCACTGGAAACATTCTTTTATAGTGTCCCAAATCCTGCTATTGGATAAGGAACTTCTAACCAGGAGGGACGTGATGAGAGTCTGGACTGATATTTATGTAGATCTGTATTTTACAAAGGAATTTGTTAGTGGGCCTCTTCCTTCTCTTCAGGTCCTATGATTCTTTTTCTTTCAGCTGTAAGTGACACAGAAATAGTTTATTTTACATCAATTGATAGATCTTTCTTCATGCACATCTGATATGTAAAAGGTTCCACTTTCATTTCAGTCCATTTGATTTCTTTTCCATTTCATAAACAGAAATATGCATGCAAACATACAAACATAGACATTAAAGTGGGGTTTGTGCATACACGTTCTAGTGTCAAGTGACAGCTTCATGAAAACTTCTGTGAAAATGCTCTTAGACTAAATACAAGTTCCTGAATGTACCTGCCTTTTATACATGTCAAATGTTAGACTAATAATAGATTTAGGTATCCTTATTTACATAAGGACAAGCAGAGTTTCAACAGTGAAAAAATTATATTTTTAAACGAGAATATTAAAGAATGAGAAGCAACAAGAAGCATTTCACTGTTGCTTCCAGTGGATATCTCAAATTATTTGGAGATCGATAAGACACCAGGCTAAAAAAAGACTAACAAAACCAAATTGCACTTTCTTCATAGTTAAACTTTCAGCTGTGCATTGAATCATAAAAGCATTTTTACTGCATTTTATTCATCATCCCTTCTTAAGGAAGAACCAAAATTGAAAAATTCCTTGATGTGTTCTATAATGAGATGTGGTTTCAATAAAAATTTGCTTTTACTTGATAATTACCATTTGCATGTAGTAATTGAAATAAATTTGCTTATGTAAATCAAAATACATCTTAGCATATAAGCTACTTTTAATAGCCATGTAATTTTATGAAGTTCTTTATTCCTTTAAACCAGATCTTATTTTTCATTTTGCATATGCCTATCATGCAAATTACTTGTGTTCTCTATATCTTACTAATGTTTTACTTAGTTTTAATTGCTAAACTTCTTTTCATGTACTTTGAATAGGAGAGTTACACTGCCTTTCACAGTTCTGGAAAACATGATTTTATTATATGAGCCTCTGCATGAGAAAGAGACTCCCATTGAGCTATGATTTGAAAAGCAGATTAAGTAGCAAATGCCAGACTACTCCTCTTCTTTTCTTCTACTGGAGTCCATGTATCTTCTCACTCTAGTGGCCCTTCAAATTGCAAAAAGGAAGATCTTTCAAATAAATAAGTTGCTTTTTTACTTTCAGTTTCTTCCAAGGCCACGTGGCTGTGTGCATGGCAGGTCAGTAAAACTGATGCAGTCAGCTTCTTGTTGCTTTGTTTTCCTTTTGCTCATGAGTGTCTAATGTTATGAGCATGGTCACCTAGAACTGTTGTTTGTCGATGGTGTAGAACAAGACACTAGGAGAAGACCTTTGCTGAAGAGGAACTTTGAGTATTTCATCATTACCAGTCCCTTGTTATTGCTTTATTTCCCAATTCTGTTTTTTATGGTCTTGTTTGATGTTTTTGGCAGCTCTGTTAATTAAGCAGAATTTATCCCTGATTAATGTACTGTAAGCTGCTTCTGAAGTGCTATAAATAATGTGGTGATTAATTGCTGTATCCCAATGCAGTTATCCCTTCTCATACTTCACAGATGGATTGTTTTGGTGAAATGATGTCCCATTCTCATACATATTAGAGGCACTGATTGCAGCAAAACTTATCACTCAGTTTTTCTGTTTTCTTCCAAGTAATTTATGTCTTTTTATCACTAGAGTAATCAGTATGGAGTAGCTATTTTGAAATTACAAATGTTATATTCTTGTGAATTCCATACAAGATCATGCAATCCAATTGAAGGAGAATAGCAGAATATCTGAGTTCTGAAATGTTTAACTCTTTTCAGCTCTAAAAAGAAAATTTAGTAACCATACATAAAGAACATAAACTCCTTGGAGGATAAAGAAAAAAATTGAATATCAGTTGGCAAAATGACTGTGTTTTTTCATGTTTTTTCTTGCAAGTAAGACAGAATATATGCAGACAGAAGTGTGATTTTTGTTTAAAAGTTGTTAATATCCATTTTGTTTCAGAGCAAAGGCTGAGTGTAGTGAACCAAAAATTTTATATGAACATTTCTGAATAAATCAACTTATTTGAGGCTCTAATTTTAAACTTACTAACTGAAAGGAAACTAGTAGTGCTAAAATCAGCAAAGCTTTTTAGAATATTTCCCTTTCAGAAAATTCCCTGTACTGTAGCGGCATTACTACTCTTCTTGCTTTTCAGATATACTTAACTATATGGCTTCTATTAACCTTGACAGAAAGCCAATTGCCTCTTCTGACATCTGTGAATAGAGTATTTTAAATTGTGTGTGCATACACGCATGCATGCAAAAGAAATCTGTGGGAAAGGGGTGACACTTGGCACTATGGGCAAAGCCCTGGCTTGAAATCAAAGATCTAGTGGGACAGTTGGATGTTTTCATTCAGAAACCAAATGGGAGTAACGGGGAGGGACGGTTGGATGGTCACAGATGTGTATTGGCCATGGAGGCCCGCCTGTCTGCTCCAAAGACCGCTGGATCACACTCTGGCTATGCTTCAAGGACTGCAGCAGTGAAACAATGTGGTTCAGGAATTTTGGACTGTTAGTCTGTGTGAGAAAAAGGTGTTTGACCAGATAGGATCTCACCAAA
Source organism: Sialia sialis (assembly GCA_009812075.1). NCBI lineage: Eukaryota > Metazoa > Chordata > Aves > Passeriformes > Turdidae > Sialia > Sialia sialis. The sequence goes on from VRYO01001865.1 coordinate 7,755,273, forward strand.
GGGCAAGTCTGTGGGTTGCTGTAGAGGGGAGTATAGGGATGACTGCTGTTTGCAGAAAAGTTCTTGTCTCAAATGCTTTGAATATCACCTTGCAATTGATCTTATTTCAAACTTCTCAGCTAGGACTGGATCATGAGCAGCTTGTAGTAATATAGTAAAATCAAACTTGCATTATGGCCCCACTCAATAAATCTTTGTTTAGGAATAATTTAAAATTACTGCATTAATTTATTGTATAAATGTTAAGATTATCCCATCATTTTAGAGAAGACATTTTTGGACACAACTCAATTTCCTCCTCAGTTTTTCTAGAAACCCAGATGATAAATCTAAGCACCATCGCTGTTAAGAGCTTTGCTTTTTTACCAAGAAATATTATCATCCCTGGTCCAGACTGTGCTGCTTTGTTTCTGCGTGGCCTTTATGGTGACAGTGGGTTTCTTTGCAGATATGAAGAAATAGCTGGCAGCCTTGGCCCACTGCCGTTAAGCACCATGTTTAGAAAGTACAGTTTGTTTTAGCCCATTAATAAAGAGGCCTTGGTTCTAACATAGCACCAGTATTAATCTTCTTCTGTTACTCTCAGAAAAACCCAAACAAAAAAAATCAAATCAAACCCTCAAAACCCCCCTTTTTATGAATTAGAAACAGTCTAAAAGATTATTGTCTCTCAGTTTGGAGAATGTCTTCACAGTCCAAATTTCTACCATAATCTTCCCTTTCAGTAAGGGAAGAAACAAATATTTCTGTAATGTCCTAAATAACTCAAAAAGTACAGGAAAATGGACTGCTGACATGTCCTTTTTAATAAGTGGTGATATTTATTTCTTTACCATATTGATATTGTGTTTGCATTGAAGTGCAAACTGCTTGGAAATTGAGGATTTATATCTTCCTGCATTTGCAAGCACAAAACTCAGGGAAACTTGGGAATTCTCAGCTTAATGACTTGTAGATAAATCTAGGTGCTGTGGCATTTGAAACATCCACAATTATTGTTGATCCTTCAAACCCATCTATTCTTTTCTTAGTCTAATTATGTTAATATGCTTTTTGTTAGACTGAAGGATGGATAAACTGATTCTCATTGAAGTCAGCATGAGCTGGAAAAGATCTCAGTCCTGCAAAGATTCACATGCTATGCTTATATTGAAATATGTAAGAAGCTCAGGTATTTACAGACACATCTGTACATATGTAGAAAATAATGCACAAACAGAGTGGGAAATTAGGACAAAGATGTTTTGAATGGTATTTGTGTGCTGAACTCAACTTTTCACTTCTTTTTGTAGATTTGAGAAAGTGTTAGTACTTTTCCAAGTGTTCTTCCTCCCATTTGAACAGACTTTAAAACAGATATAGTGAATGCATGATTATATTAGGAAGATTGTAGGAATAAAATATTCCATCGAGTATTTCCTGAATTGATACCCCCAATGCACAGCTCTTTGTGAATCGTAGAGTTTGCCCTACATTTGAAAGTAGTCTCATACAGTATTTATTGTACATGTTTATAGTGGACTAAAGTATTTATGTTTGTAATGTGCAAATAGATAACCCTGATAGTGCTGTGTAGAAAATACTTAAGGAAAAAAACCATGTATATTATAGAATATTTATTTATATACTTTTGTAAGCCTCAGGAATATCTTCCCATGCTTTTTACATGCACCATTTAGATAAATAATTTATGAAAACATCGAATAGGGCATACACTCAAACTGCAGACACAGCTGCTAATAAGGGCAGTATATTTGCAAACAGGCATTGTACTCAACCAACAAATCTTCCCATCTTCACAGATGCCCTGCTCTTCCTGACAGGAATTAAAAACCATCTTAATAGAAGTTAAACTGACTGGTATTTTCCCCGAGTCATCTGTTGCTATTGAATGTTTTTCGGTTAGTGCTTTCCTTGTGACCACAGGACAATATGCCATGGCTTTGACAGCCTATATGTGAGTAAGCAGAGAAAAATCCTAAGTTGTAAGGAGAGTGCTTCCTTTCTTCTCCCTGAGAGAGATCTTTTGTCAGATATATGGAAGTGAGCCTTAGAAATTTCAGTCTAAAACTACTTCAGTCATTTTGCAAGCCCTCTGCCTCACAAATAATGTCATTTGCTACCAAGAGTTTGAGAGAACTGAAATGTGAAAAACTTACTATGATGTCTTTTTGGCTGAGGACAAAAGCCATGAGAGGCATTACTAAACTAAGGGTATAAAGTGTCACATTTAGTGGGTAGGGAGATAACTGATTAAATATGAAGAATGTCTCAGTGATTTATAAGACTGTATCAAGGAGAACAGGGCATGTGAGGACTTGCAGTCCATTATATATAATTTCCACATGGAAATGTCCAAAAAGAAGTTATGTGAATGCAGCTGATAGCTGCTAGCTGAAATACCATAGGCAAGGCTAAATGTCTGAGTAGAGAAAAATATTTCAGAATGCAATTCCAGTAATCCTTGAAGAAAAAAATGTTGGCCCATAATGCAAGTAATGCACAAAATTACACAACTGCAGGAGGCAGGCTGTGCCTAGAAACAAATTGTCTTGTAGAGAGTTACACCTTGGCAAGAGTTATTGTTTCACTGCACCCATAGTGGATGTTAAGGGGTAATAAAAAATGTGATATTTTGAGGATGTCCTCTTGGAGTTGCCAGTTGAACTCTGTCTCAAGAGATGTCTGTCTACAAGAAATAAAAGAAGTTGATTTTATTTAATTTTTTTTTTCTTTGTGTTGTACTTTTGTTTTTGTTGTGTGGGGTTTTTTTTTTTGTTTGTTTGTTTGGTGGGTTTTGTTTTAGTTTTTTTGTTTAGCTTTTTTTTTGGTGGTAATTCAGCCAGTATTTGGTGGTCTTAGCTTTGCTAGTCTATGTTGATGTGTACCTTATACTTTTCCTTGCAAGATCAGCCTTAAACTACTCCTATTGAAGGGACTCAGATCCCTTCATGCCCTTACTGGCATAATTGTATGGAATAATTTGTTTTCTGCCAGAAAGCAAGTCTACTAAACTTTTTGATTAACTGTTAGAAAAATCTAATAGTTTTAAGGGAACTGGGGTAGTATATTTCAAACCATAACATATACTTTCCTAAAAGCTAGGGGGCATCAAATATTTTTTCCCAAGTGTCCTAATTTGTGGTCTTAAATGCAGTGGATATGCTGTCAAATTTTCTTCTTTTTTTTGTTTTTTTTCAATAGTCATGTAGGAAGTGTTGTAAACTCAACTTTCTGAAATTTAGAATTCAAGGTCAAAATAATTTTAAAGTACACCTTTTATGACACCTTTTATGATGTTCTTTTTAAAAGGAAATAATGTAAATCACTTATTTCTGAGAGAATAAAAGTTATGGCCAAACTGCATTTCCTGGAATTCTCTGTCAGATGGGAATTTATATTTTGCAGTACACTATCAGAGAGTTTTGAAACTTGATACTCAGTTTCAAGTCAAATTTAGCACTTACTTTTGTACAGTGTTTTTTACCTACCAGGAAGGTTGGTAGAGCCTATAGGAAAACCAAAACCCAGTGACAATTGCTAAGACATGTAGAATCATTCTGTGGTGGTGCAAGAAATTTGTTTTGCACAGTCAGCAAAGAAAATAGACATAAAACTGGAATTAAATGAGGGTTTTAAAATATCTGGATAAAATATATACATTCTGTATATTCTTTTTACTTTTTACTTCTATTCGCCAAACATTCCCCTGCTGTCTCTAAGAAATGAAGAATCAAATCGTAGTCATCTAAGTTTTGAGTATCTAAATTGAATCATTGATCTGTTCTTTTGAAGTAAGTGGGATCACGTGTTTAAAATGTGTTTACGTATGTTGTAACAAAATGATCTTCATTTGCAAGAAGACTGAAGTCTTCTGACTTTTTAAAGCCAAAGTTCATATCATCATGTATGCCTGTTACATAATCAGAGCAAAATTTATCCCAGCTGCAGATGTGGGGTCGGTAACATTTTCAAATTTACATAGCAAACCTGTCATCTAACATTCATTTTGTGTGTGTATGGTCATTACACAGGGCAGCATATGAAGTATTGCAGTCAATGAGAACTTGCCTTCCTGTACCTGCAGCACACAGTCTCCGTGCCCCTGTTCTCTCGGGGATGGGTTGGATGCTGCCAGACGCCCATCCAGGCAGTGCCTCACTCCCTTTGCTCACCTGAGTACAGGAAGAGAACAAGATGAGAAAGCTCCTGGGTCAAGAAAAAGGGAGATTGCTTACCAATTGTGTTATGAGCAGAACAGACATGACCTGGAGAAAAATTATTGTAATGTCCTGCCAATTAAAAGAGAGTAGGACAATAAAAAGCAAAATGCAACCCACCTTCTCCTTTCCCCTGCCTCTCCCTGCTTCTTGCTTGGCTCAACTTTACTCCTTCATCTCCAGATTCTCTTATCAGCTGTTTCAGGTAGGGCCAGGGAATGAGTGAGGGTTGCAGTCAGTGTAAAACAGCTCCTCTCATCTGCTCCTTTCCCCTCACTTTTCCCCGGCTCCGCTATGGGCTCTCAGTGGGCTGCAGTCCTTTAGGATAAACGTGCCTCAGCATGGATATCTGCCCAGGTGCCTGCAGCACTCGCACCCTCTTCTCCTCTGCTGACCATGGTGTTCACAGGGCTGCTTCTCACACATTTCACTTTTATCTTCACAGGATTTTTTAGTCTTTATTAAATGTGCTTTCCTCAAGGTACTGCCACCTTTGCTGAGGGGCCTAGCCATGCCTGGGTGGGCTGGTTGTGCCAGCTTGGGTCTGGGTCTTCAAAGAGACAAGAGCAGTTGTTGGTTGATGTAAAGTTGTTTATTGCAGAAATACATCAGTCTCAAAAGCAAAGAGTTCAGAGTATTCAAGTCTGTGTTAAAGCTTTCAAGTGTAGAGTCCTGAGCAACAGTAGCAACAAGAGCTCCTTGGTTTTTTTAATATCTCTTCCTCTTCCTCTTTCTCTTTCTCTTTCTCTTTCTCTTTCTCTTTCTCTTTCTCTTTCTCTTCCTCTTCCTCTTCCTCTTCCTCTTCTTGTTGTTCTTGTTCTTGTTCTTGTTCTTGTTCTTCTTTTTCTTCTTCTTGTTCTTGTTCTTCTTCCTCTCCTTCTTCTTCTCCTTCTCCTCTTCCTCCTCCTCTTCTTTTTCTTTCTTCCTCTTCTTCTTCCATTTCTTCTTCTTCAATTTCTTCTTTTCTCTCCCACCTCAGTGCAGGGGATTTTATTCATAAATCACCCAACACGCTAAATTCACAGTTCTAAAACATTCCTTTACACCTATCAGAGCTTAATTCTAAAGTATGAAAGTAGTGTCAGTTCTTACACATAATTTACACATATAGTTCTGTCTTTTCACACAAGTGGTTCTATATATTTTAACTAGAAATGCAAGCAATGTTCTGCTATGTTTTCCTTATGTCTGGGGCTAAGTTACTGAACTTTAAACTAGGCTGTAGGACTTTTTATTCTCTTAAGGTACCAAAATTATATTCCTACCTACTTAAAACTAAAATGTACATTTCATGTCCATGTGGCTGAATATATTTTCATTTCTCTAAAGGATTTAATTCAATCCCTGCATTCTTTTCTCTCTCTGAGGGACTCAGAGAGGCTTCTGTTTTATGGACTCCAACAGAAGGGGCTGTGTCCAGCCTGGGAGTGCCCTCACAGAGCTCACCTGGGGCTTGAACCATGGACAGCTCCTTCTGCCAGGAATTTATTGTCCTTTGAGAGTTCTTTTAGGGGCTTCTTTGTGAAACACTCTTTTTTTTCTAAGGATTTGTGTACAGTGGAAAACAAAGCAAAATATTTTGGAGCATGATTGGACAATAGTGAAAGTGCTTCCCTAATTTTTGGAAGGGAAAGAATAGAATTAAATTGTGTCTCTTGAGTGCCACTGGCTTATCAGAATAATGGAAGCTACAGCACACAGGAGGCAGCACCAGTGAATTGACCCAAGCAGTGATAATCATGCCTGAGTGTTTGAGATAACTATTAAGATTTTTGTGTTCAATAAATTAGATAGTTGGTGAAGCTCTACTTTAAATCTAGGGTGATGAAAAAATTGGAAAGTTTTCCTCCAGCTTTCTTGCCTTCTCTTGCTTTGCCTAGGAAAGACTGAGGTCAGGTATTATGTTAATGTTTATTGAAAGAACAAAATCCAACAGGGCCACTATGACAACAACTCCTTTTATGGCCAGCAGATTAATAGCTGTAGGTAGATATTGTCACTAGAATACAAATTCTGAAACTAAATTCCTAAATGCCAGAGACTGTGCTGGTTCTGGGAAAAAAAACAAACCAAGCAACTTTATATTTTGCTAATTTTACCTAGAATTATTAATACAACGAAATTGTTATTACTTTAAGCAATCTAACTCCTAAGTAAACAGCATCAAGTGAATTTTTAATTGTTAGCTTTAGAAATTGACATTTTCCCTTCCACTGAAAGCACTGGTAGTGCTGACTAAAAACCATTAATATTCAACATTTTACCTTCAATAACTGCAGTTATTAAACTAATATTATTTCTAGTGTCCTAGACTTATGGCCTGCTGTTTTCTCTTTGGTTATTCCTTAAGATGGATTTATTATGAGAGATAGCAAGAGTCTCTCCCTGGCTTTGTAAAGTTGGACCTAGAATGGACAGAAGTTTCTGTAGGCAGAGCACAGCAATCCCAGTCTTAGGTGGGAGGGGCTGAAGGATAACAGAAACCAAGATTATACTTTTGACCAGATGCGCAGGGGACAGTGGAAAAGCACATGCAAAAATGTGGTTTCAGTCCAAAATGCATGTGAAACTCTCCTGTCCCCATCAGAGGCCTCAAGCATGTTTACTCCTAGACAGGAGAGAAAAGACTTCTGTTTTAATCCTGAAATTCTTGATTCTTTCATTTTGTGTCTGATGGCAGAAAACAAGAACTGTAATTTGTTTGTGATATTGTGCAGTAGATTAATGCTTCCATTTTTTATACTGCAATATTAGAAAAATAATCAGTATTACTCTGGAAAATAGTCCTATATAACATACCAATTTATTGATCATTATTCTCTTTGATGTAAAGCAGAATATAAACAACATAAATGTTATATACATACTTTTATGCACATATTTTAGATTAATCTTTATGCTGATGAGAACTCTGCATTGTCTGTTTAAACTTAATATATACACTAAATGCACTCTAGTCATGAATTTCTACCTGTATTTGCAAACATTAGTAGCAGAGGAAACACTTTTGAGAGAATCATACGTGGAGAAGAATGGTTGTTGTCATTGGAATTTTTTCCTTCATTAACAGAAAAAAAATAGGTTAGTAGAAAAAAAATAAAAAAAATTAAGTAAAAAAACTGTTAAAGGGGAAATTACTAAAAAATTTTTCTGAAATTCGTGAAAAATAAAGCTTTAGAGAAAGGTTTGGGTTTTTTGCCAGGACCAAGACAACATTGCACTGTAAGTGTAATCATACTATATAATATCTAAACTCCAATTTCAGAGACAAAGTTGCCTCAGATATTATTACAATATAATTCAATTCAGGAAGCTGATCATCTGGTTAGAAAAAAAGTGTTATGACATGGGAGGGACAGAATGTACTTAAGACGTTGAAATCATTATAAATAAGCTGTTTCTTGCATGATGCTAGTTTTATACAGAAACTAACAGAATGAGATCTGTGATGATCATGTATTAATAATGAAGATTAAACAGATGTTCTGCAAAATGGATTTCATGTGAAATGTTGAATTTGTTTAAGGAAAGAAAACAGGGTTAGGTCCTCATAGAAATTATTATAACTCCATGCAGAATAGTAATATAGATGCTGAAAAATAATTCTGTATCCATGAAGGTAGTCTGGGCATACAGCAGAATAGGAGTAGCATTAACTGATCAAAATATAACATGATTTAATACAACTGAATTTATTTTTACATGATGAAATTATGAAGTATTTAGTAATATGCCTTTTTATTCTTTTATGTGCAGTTTTCTTTACTTTTAATTAATTTTTTTTGTCATGGGTGAAAAGAAGAACCAGGTAAGGTACTTCTGAAGTCAAGGCTATTTTAATTTCAAAGTAATTGTTCAACATTTGATACCAGCTTGTTTTCTCTTACTTATTACCTTTCAGAATTTGCCAGACTACAGTTCAGATGTCTCCAGTTCACAAAGTGTGACCCTTACATATAGTGCTGACAAATCCTTTTCTTTCTGGTACTAAAGACAACTTGGAAGTCTTTGGTTTGGCCATAGTTAATGAAAGGTTGAATTTGTTAATGGTACATTTAGACTGAAAATGTGTATTTCCACCTCTCTTAAGTGATTTTTGTACTTAGATCTGGAAATGGTTTAATCTGCATAGTTTAACATTATTGCCACTGTATTGTCCTGTAGCTGTATCGACTCCCATTTATTAGTTGTTGGAAACAGATGCAATTCCTGTAATAACTGAATAAAAAAAGCCCTACAGCTCCTTCCAGCCTATCTAAGTATAATAATTTTGGCTGAAATACAAGATAAATTAGTGCTGATTGAATTTAATTATGCCTGTAGAAGACCCAGTCTGCAAGGGCAGAATGACTGTGCAGGGGAACCATAGTATCACCCTGTGCCTGGCTTTATGGGGATATTTTATGAATAGTGTATAAAGCTGCAAGTATACTTATATTAATGGAGTTGGGCATGACCTAAAATAAACTTCGATTAATTGTATTAGATGGGAAAGTGCAAATTTTGGTAAAAGTACCCCAGTGAGTCCAAGCACTGCTTAATTATTTACCTGGTGGAATTCTACAGAGGCAGTCTCACTCTGCAAATGTATGATAGGCATGTAATATATAACATTTACCTGATTAGAGTATTAGGAAGATTGCTTCCATTGTATAATGAATGAAAAATACTGCTTTTAGTGATAGAATGTGATAGGTTTTGTACTCATGAAGAAAAATGGTATCATTTCTATACAAATTATTTCAGTACTGTTTATAAACTTAGAGACTTTAAACATAGTCATTTAATCATGTTATGTGACAGCAGAGGATTTTGAATGCAATCTTCTTAAACTTGGGGGGTGGGGAGCACATAAGGCATGCATTGGAGTGCATTCCTCTCTGCTCTTTTAACACAGCCTTGAATTTAGGAGTGACATGACATTATGGCATTATGCTCTGGTTAATTGTAAACATGCCAGGAGCAGTAGCAAAACAACAGGTTGCTGTGGTTTTATTATGAAGTACAGTATGATTTAAGATGTTATTTAAATAAAGATACTTCAGATTCTGTGTGTTGTTGCTGAAGTCCAGATACCCAGAGAGGCTGCCTTCAGTACAGGCACAGATTTGGAAATTGAGGAGAGTTAAAGTAGTGGGTGGAGTGTGTCTGACAGAAGGAAAGGAGAAAGAAGTCAACAGATGTAACAATGAAAAAAAACAAACAAAAAACCTCTTCAGATATATCAGTGGTTAACAGTTTTAAAAGTAGGCTTTAACTAGATGCACTTGAGACCTTCTGTATGGCTTTGAGAAAAATTCTCAGGCTAAACCAGTGGAATCACATGCCCACACTGCCACCCACCAGGTTTATTATTAGCTTGCTTCTCTGTCACCTTCTCTGTATCTTGGCTAGTGTGCATTAAACTTTCCCCTGTTATACTGTAGATTTCTTCAAACCTTGCAACTCTATATCATGTTCTAGTGTTGTGTGCTTTTTACCTATGTTTTTGTAAATAGGATTTAACAAATGTTTCAGTTCCTGTCTGTGCAAACCCCTCAGTTGTTATGAAACATGCATGATAAGTTACTCTACTTCCCCTAGGTGTATTCCCTTTAGACTGAGATCCATATATTCATGATTGCTTTTTGTGATCTCGTCACAATTGTTTGTTTCCCCGGTGGTTGCAGGATTAGAGAGTAAATTTAAATGCCACTTCAAATAAGCAGTTGTTTATCATCCCATTAGTTTATGTGCATTGCCTTTTTTTTTAAAGAACAAAAGCAATTCTGTTTACACAGAACACTAGAATCTTGGTAGAAGAATGACTTGGATTCTGGTGGACTGAATCATTTGAAGTGCATAGATCAGCAAAAAGGCAGTTGTAGTTTATGCCAGGAGAGTTCTGTCAGAGGATTTTGTCTAGGCAAAGACGTATGCTAATTTATAAGTAGCTGCAAATATTTTTACACAAGCTGTCTCTTCTTAACTTTTATCTGCTAGTAGTGTTGTCTCCTTAAAGCACCAGAATAATACTGATCTTATGGGCTACATAACATGCTGAGGTAAGGAAGATGGTTTGTGTGAATCAAATTCTGCGGTCAATCAGACAAGAAGATAATTTCAGTTTCTTCCTGTTGTGTTTCTTCTCCCCCAAAATAAACCTACACATTAGCTCTCAAGCAAAAGAGATTGTCATCCATGGCCATTCCTAAAATGTACAGACGAAATACATTCTAGGTGATGATTCCTGCTTTGGAGGCAAGGCTGCTCTCTCCCAGCTGTGCATTAAGAGGCAGTTGTGACCACTTGTGCTGGTTGTGACCCCTGTGCCCCAGTGCTGCAAATCATGAGCTGCCTCTAGTGCACTGCACTCTTAGGTCTGCAGTGACATTCCCCCTTTCTGATGCTGCCTGAGCCCTGGCTGCCCATCCATAGAGGAGCTGTTGTAAGCATTCTGTCCCACTCTGTGCAGTTAACAGGCAGTGTTAAACCCTTTGGCTCCTTAACAGAGAATGCCTATGTCTCCACTCCCTTAGCAAAGGCACTGCTAAATAAATCACACAGTCTTGATCTTCAAAATGTTATGAATTGCCCCGTATCACGGGGATGCATTGTGCATCCAAACACGCCTCGAGTTCTTGGAGAGGACAGTAATTGGATTAGCAAAATTCAGGCTTGATTAATTAATCATTGTAATCAGGTTACCAAACAATTCATGATGATTTTGATAACTCAGCTCTGAGGGAATGATTAATGGCTTCTTAGGAAGGATTAAAGAACAGCTAACCCTGCTTTGGGCAGAGATTGGATCAGATGACCTCCAGAGATCCCTTTGAACTCAAATTATTCTATGGTTTTATGAAAATTTGCAAGCAGGGCGGATCCTCACATGGCATGGTTGAAAAGACTTCCAGACTTCCATCAGAAACAACAAGCCCAGGTCATTTCACACTCACACATTAATTTTTTATGCTGCAAATTATTTTTTTTTAACTAGCAAATTTAAATTGTCATACTGCTAAAAATGCCTTTCACTTGGGGTCTTAAATTATGCTATAAATATTAGTTGTTTCTCAGGATTCTTTGTAATTTTGTGAAGTACCATAGACTACAGTTACAGAATAATCAATTGCACAGCTCAGAAGATAATTCAGGAGTCCTAAATTTATGCTCCAGCTGTAATTAGTTAGCTACACTCTCTCAAGACCACCCATCATACTGATTTTCTGTGCATCAGGATATGCATGCTTCTCACCACATTTTGTGTAAATAAACATCTTTATTCAAAATTAGATGTATATTCATTTGGAAAAAAAGGAAAAAAAAGAACAAGAACCTTACACAACAGACAGAGCAACTATTCCAAATGTGAAAATTACATAATTTTGTCACACTGTGACATTCAGTATAGTACTTCATGACATACAACATTGGCATACATGAAAGCTCTGGGGAAAAAAATATGCAGAAGAGCAGTGACATACACTCCTTACATTCTGCTTATACTCCTTACATTCTGCTTGTGCTAGTTTTGTATTTGCTGTCACAAAATTGTCATTGCAGGCCTAAAAAATATTTTGATGTTTAAGACACACAATGTGTCACAAGAACAGCATAAGGAAGAAGATTCAAAGGCAATGGAAGAAGGATTATTTGTTTGCCCTTTGTATTAATCAGCATCTTGGTCTTGTTCTATCTGCTAGCAAATTATGGGTAAAACAGCTCAAGGTGAAATAAAGTTTTTGTGAGGCCAGCTGTCATCCAAAACCAGGACCAACTTCTATAAATTACTATGAGATTTAGATAACCCATTGTAATACCATGTTAGGAGCAGCTGAGTGACCCAAATGGCTTTTGTGTTACCTTCTAACAGCTCACAGATTACCCTTAACTTTTGACCCTTTGAGTCTGAAAACGCTGAAGTTTACTGACTGGGAAATGCAGTAGGGATTTCCTAGTCTGGCAGCAATTTGTTACCTTGATTCTTACTGAAATGCACACTCAGCTGTTACTTTCATCTTTAACTGAATCCCCGCTAGGGTTGACTCCCAGCCCAGGTACAGAGTTGTCTTTGTCCTCATCCATCCTACAGCACAGTGAAAATTGCAGAGTTCTTCCCCATGTACTCTGTACATCCCTTTATCATAATTTTTATTCTCACATTGAATGGGTTTTTTTGTTTGGTTTTGTACAAGTAAAGTCTGTGTTGCAGTCCAATAAATTTTTGGTGTTGATGCAAAAGAGCGAGGGCAGGTGTTACATGCTGTTAAGGTCTGGTTGTTAAAATTATTAGAGAGATGTCTCTGCCCAAATTAAGGGGAAAACATGACCAAATGCTGAAGTTAATAGCATGGATTTTTATTTAACAGCCTATGTGAGGGAGAGGTAGAAAGACATAGGAAAAGAGAGGAGAGAGAAAGAGAGTGACAGTGAGATAAAGTAGAACCTCTGTGGATCCTGAAGGGATTCTGTTGGTCCTCTTGTGATCTTCTCAGTGTTGAGGGCCACATTCTTATCCAAGTACTGGTTGCAATCTGGACCCAGTGGAGGAAGCTGAGAAAACAGAGCCCAGTGGATTTCATCTTTACTCAGGTTCAGGTGGGAATGCCCAGGTAGCTCCCTGGGGCAGGGAGTTTCACACTGGATGATGTAACACTTCTCTTTGGCTGTGAAAAGGCCTCAGTCCCAGCAGCTAAACTCTGACGGCAGGAGTGTGGCTTCCAGACTGACTCCTGGATGCTTAGACAGGAAAGTTTCCTTCACACCAGGCATGTGGAGGGAGTCAAATGAGGTGGAATCTTTCTCATCCTGCATGTGGGAAATAAGCGTCTGGAGCAAAACTGCCTAGAGAGCAAGGGGGTTGACTTAATTGTAAAAATAGTTTGTGAGTGTGAGTAATCAGGCAACCAGGACTCAGGAGAATTCAGATATTCAGTCATGATTTAAAATCTGAGCTTCATAATAGACTGAAACCCCAATGAGATCTCTAAGCTCAGCTAAATGTGTCTTGAAAATTTAAATGGGCAAATGTGTAGGAGAGAAATAGATGGTCTTTTCTACTCAGTGTAAAAAAAAAATCTAAAAAAGTCAGACTCTTTTCTGAAGACGTTAGAGAAGAGAAAGTAATAGAACATTTTCTTATTTCCATTTGCCAATGCAGCACATTATAGAGTAGGAGAAAAAATCGGGAATAGGAAGAAAAAGTGACAGTACATTTTTCTCCCCATATAAAGCCTGAAGAACATTTTTCTGTCACACCTTATTATATAAAAAGTTAAACATAACTCTTTTTTCCTGATTTTTCCTTAAAAAAACAAACACTGAAAACAATGAGATTAGTTTCTATTACGAGAAACTTAGATTTTAGTAGCTTACTTAAAACACTGCATTACTCTATAAATATCATTTTGCTGTGTAAAAGAAAATCCAGTGTCATTAGAAACATTGCCTTGTGTTTTTCTCACTGCATCTCCAAAAATAATGCTGCTTTAATCAATCCCATTTCACTAACTTCTTTATAGTACACTGTTTGGTCTTGCAGCTTAGAAACATTTGAGGAGAAAAATAATTTAAAAACAGTGAAAATAATGCATTTGAATATTTTCCTCACCTCTTGCTTACTAAAGCTAAAAGCCATGTGAGAATATGTGGCATACTTAAAAGATGAGATTTTTTATTATCCTTTTCTGTTTTGCCTTAGTAAAGACTGTTTAGTAGTAATAGAAAATCATCTTACCTTAATGAAATATACTCTATTTCAATAATAGTTGCACATGCTTTCCTGTAATAGCATTTATCTTCATCAAGAATATTGTTTTATATATCATATTTTTTGTTATTTAAGTATTGGAAAGTTAAGATCTACATTTGTTTCTGTCATGAAAATGCTGATATAAATCTCCTAGATGTTTTTTGGTGTGTGAGGAGATGGGAAAGAAGTAAATATGTGAAAAACATAATTTACATTGTACATAGAAGTATGCATTTTTTAAAGTGTTTATTTTCCTTTCCTAGGGAATTAATTATGTCTGTTCCATTGAGAACACTCATCAACTTAAAGCTCTTTAAGTTTTACAGTCAAGTAATTAACAAGAGACTGGGATACTGTCACCTATGTTAACAGTTTTCTGATGGATGTTACATAGTGTAAAATTACCTTGCACCATTCCTGCCTGCTTCTCTGCTGCAGGGATTTACCCACCTGGAATCAGACAGGAGCTCTGCTTGCTCCTTGAGCAGTAGAACAGTGTTTGTGACAACGCGGACATTCTTCATAACTGGTAAAACCACAGCAGCTGAGCTTCTCTTCCCTAGGATGGCAGGTGGAAGAAAGGGCTCCCTGAAAATACCTCTGTGCTCCAACTTATTTCAGAGCCTCTTCAGACAGCAAGAGCTCATTTACAGAGTGGGTTCAGCTGCCTGAAGGGGAGGTGATGGAAACATCTGGGCTAATGTCTCACACCAGGTTTGCGTTAAGGAGGAGGAACTTTTGGGATAAAGTTGAGGGGGCTTTTGTGGTGACTTCTCCATGAGGACGCAGTTTCTGCTATTGTAGAACGGAGGAAGGTATAATGTGGATGCTTCTCTGAGTCAGCTTCCCCTCACAACTTATTCGTGGAAAGTGAATTTTATTCCCAGATGTTATTTACTTTGCTGTCTGAGGGACAAGTTCTTTGGTGAAGGCTGCAGATGGCAGCAAGTCTTGGGGACAAAAGGAAAATACAGTAATCTCAAGATTATAAGCTGCACCTTTTTCATTGAAGAATCCAGCCTACCTCAGTAGTGCGGCTAATCATCAGGTGCGACTTATCTATGGACAAATCCCAGTGAAATGCCAACCTGGAAGTGAGACCTGGCAGGGGAGAGCACCTGGCACTGCCTTTAAAGGCTTCCCTTGTCTATGAAAACTGTTGCAACTTGAGCACCTGACACCAAACCCCTCACTGGTGCGATTCTGTTACTAACTCATTACTTTGTCACACATGGATCCTTGCTTTAAAAAAAAAAAAAAAAAAAAAAAAAATGTGGCTTATGTATGGACAAATCCCATGGTCTGCCTGGCTACCCGGATGTGCAGTTTATTATCGTGTGCGGCTTATATTTGAGAAATTACTGTAGATATTCTCTAAGCCTTGGTTCAGTTTGTAACCCCCTCTTTTCCCCAAGTAAAAGACTTTATACTACCCACATTGTGTATGTATAAGTAAAAATGGAAGCTACTACTACCAAAAGTGCTGGCTGTTATGTTAGCATGTATCAAGCAGGTGCTTGACACTGTTGTACATGTTTAGGGGGGTTATTAAGTTGGAGTACAAAGTGTTTCTTGAAATGAATTATTGATATGCAGCTTACTGACCTCTTTGTTGCAAGATGTGAACTTAGTTCTTAGATTTAACATCATTTTCTCCCTAGTTGGAATATTATTTATGAAGGCAAAATGAGCCCCAGTGGGACAGGGGCTGTTGATTTATGCCAGGGCCATGTAAAGCATTCCAGCCATTGCTTTGTAATCTGTGTCACTAAAATACTGTGTCAATGGAATCTGAACACTTTGGTAAATGGCACAAAGTGGTGTTTAAAGAGAGTGGAGGTACTTTCACAAAAGATATTTTCCCTTGGCAATTTGAAGTGGTATTTAAGCCAAGCTTTCTTGGTTTTTCCTGCTATTGCCTTCCTTGCCTTCTCTGCTTGTGCCAGAAACATTGTTTAGGTGCCAAATTTGCCATTTGTGCCCATCCTCTCACTGTATAATTTACCTCAGCAGTGTAATTTAAACCACTACCTAGATTACACAAGGCTCTTTTTGTCAGTCTGGCTTTTCATCTTTTTTAAAAAATTACCTCAAAAGGGACCTCTTCTCTTTTGGTCTAGGCATTCAAACTGAGTCCGCAAACTTTGTATTCTGTTTTTTCCAAGCATTTTTTAAAAGACTAGAATGATTTCTTCATTGCTCTTTATATAAAACATAGTTACCTAAATTAGCTAGTTTTGTACTGTTTTTCAATCACAAGTTTGTTGTCTTATCCAGACTTGTTCTTGTAACTTGCATAGGCAATGCTAGGAACAATCTTTGGATTCAAAACAGTGCCCTTTTGATCTAGCTTTTCTGGTTTATTATATGGTGATGAACACCTAGTCTGCTAGGTGATACTTTTAAATAATGTGTGAAAATGCTACCTTTATTTCTTCAGGGTATTTGAAAAGGCAAGTACCAAATACCTGTTCCCAGAGCTGTTCAGTCAGTTGTGTCTCAGCTTAATGAGACATTTTGGATACAAGAACTGTTGACCTGAAACTCAATTCTATTTTGCTGCAACCTGTCCTCAGAAACCTTTTTGCTCAAGTGCATCTGCAGTTTTATATGTGAAATTTGCAAAATAAAGAAATTTTCCAGCAGAGCTCCAGCTGGATTAAGAACAGAGTTAAACTAAATTAACATGCAGTGAGGTTGACTTTACTTGATGGTACCTTGAATGTAAGATCTGGCATCTTCTGAAAATAGAAGCCTATTCTAAGTAGAACTTTCAAATGCTGCTTTCAGAACTAAATTGTAGTTTTGCCTATATTTACTTCAGTCTCTTGGTTTGTTTTTTTTTTGTTACCATATCTTTGTCTTTTTTATTTTCTTTCTTATGCTCTGTACAGAAGAAAGGCAAAATTGCATGTCTATCAGGCTTTTATTGGAATGATTTTTTTTTTAATCAATACAATTTTCCTTTTGGTAATGATGCTGAGCTTTTGACTGCCTCTTGATAAGGCATACTGGAAACCAGTTTGCTTCATTACTTGCCCAGCAGAACATGAGGAAATAAATACTGTGCTTAAAAATAAGAACAAAAAAAAAAAGTGTGCACTCACAGTCACTGCAAGAGATCTTTGATCTTTGAGGAAAATTTACTGAGTTGAGCCCCAGCTTAGTAAATAAGTGGTTCTAACTACTATATAACCAAGCTCATAGTTCTAGAGTGAAAGTGAGACTTTTGTTCTCATTTTTACCTTTTTTTGCATCTAATTCAGCAGTGTTTAAGCAACTAGCTAATTGTAAGTTCATGAACAGCCCAACTGATTTTTAATCAAAGCCTTAAGCTGTGGGGCTATGAGCTTGGCCTTTTATTTCTTTTGAGGAAGGGAACATTGGTGTTTGGGGCAGCAAAAGAATTATATTTCTCTTCTAAGGAATTCAGAGCATTTCTGTTTATTCCAGAAGAATATGATAAGAATTACATTAATTGCTTTGAAGCAAGACTTGTTAACCAGAGAGTAATTTTTGGTGTTAGAAATGATAACATACTATGGAAGTGATTTAAGAAAGAATGATTGCTAATGTGCATTTACTTAATTCCTTTTCACCAAGCAAACTCAATACTATTGTGACCTCTTTTAGCTACTGCACTTCAGCCTCCTTTTAATGCAAAGTTTGTGCCAGGTAAATGCCATCTTCTGATTTCTGATGGGAATAGTGTTCAGCAGGTGTCTGAAAGAATGTGTTTGAGTTTTAGGTTTCTTTGGAGGTTGCTTTGTTGTGGTTTTATATGTCTGTTTTGGTGGGGTTCATTTTCCCCATTCAGGATGTGGTGATCCCTTAGATGATTCCTTGAAAAATAAGATTTCTAGGAGATCAGGAATAAGGGGTGTATTTGAAGTCTATCAGAATATCACACCATGTAAGTATATTTGTGTGCTGGTGGAGGGGTGTGTTCTGTGTTTTGCTGCAGGCAAGCCAGTGTCATTCAGACAAGGCATTCAGTTATGCTTCTGAACTATACTGTTTTAGTGGTAAATTAATGGCTGCATATAGAATCTTTGTCATTTTGGGAATTAATTTATGTTGTATATAACTAACCCTAAAGCACTGGAAAAAAACAGATGTCAAATTATTTGGTGTATTTCAGGCATAACTCATGTCAGTGATAATTGAAGTTTGAGAATAACCTTAGTATTTCTGCACCTAAATAATGAGGGTTATGTTATATTCCTGCAGAATATTGACATTTGTGCTATGGGCAATTCTTGGATATAGCGTTAACTTCTGTAGTATAGCAAGCAGTTCTAGTAAAAACACTGCTCTATGTTCAAATAAAAAAATATTTTTAGATAAAATGAACATTTCAAAATTTACTTCCTCTTATCATTTCTGTGATCCTTCCTGCACCATAAGAAAGAAGTGGCACAGTTTGGGGTGAAATAATTCCATGTAAATGAATTGTTTTTCTTTAGATTACATGTTATTTTATTGGCCTTTCAAGTAGGAGATGTATTGGTGTGTTAGACTATTTCCTCAGAGTGACCAAGCTATGGAGCATGTGAGAGCTAGCAGGTTATTTAATCTAGCACTTGTATTCACTAGTGATTCAGATGTTTCTAATCTTCATACAACATTAATGATGCTTTTTCTGAAATTGCATCTCCAAACTAAATAATGCTAGAGAAAGGAGCAACTTCTCATAATTTGATGATACCATAGTAAAATACATTAGTCTTCAAATCAGTTGTTCAGACATTTGAGAAGACAGCTTTGTTAGCAGTACAAGGGTTATATAAATAATCACACAGAAAGGATTTTCTTGCTGTTCCATCTAAAGAGTTTCTCTAGATCTCCTTGGGTTTATGACTTAAAACTGCAGAATCACTCAGATTGGGAGAGATCTCAGGAGGAATTTAGCCCAGGGTCCTGCTCAAAGCAGACCCAGCTTTAAGTTGAGACCATTGCTACTGGAGCTGTAAAATCTGAGGATGGAGATTCCACAACCTCTCTGGATTCTGAAGCTTTGTTATCCTCATGGTGAAACCTTCCCTGCCCATTCCCCTTAATCCAGTTGCAACCACCTATTTATGGCAGGGTGGGTGTCTCAACCTTCCACTCTGGCTCTGTTTTCTCAACAGCCTCTCTGAAGTACTGGGGCTCTCTCTCCCTGGAGCCTTCTTTTCTTCAAGGCTGAACAAATACTATTTTCTCAAATCCTGTTTTCTCCAGCCCCTGACCATCCTTCCAGTGGATTCACTTGGGTTTCCTGCAGTTTTTCTTGCTATAGCCCAGTAGGCTATCGGCCTTAATTTATTCCAGAGTCCCATGCTGGCTCATCGTCAGTCAAACATCCACAAAGGCTCTTCTGTCCTCAGCTACAGAGCTCCTAACCAGGTGCTCTAGGCCTAGTGGTGCTGGTGGAAAGGGTTAGTCCATGCAGGACCTGATTTGTCCTTGCTGAGTATTGTGAGGTTCTTCATGCTGTATTTGTCTGTATTACAAGAGTGCATTGTTTAATTGATTTGTACTTTGTGATACAGTGTTCCTTGCAACCCATTTTCACAACAGAAAAACACCATAGTAAGGTGGACTAGAAGAAATCTTAGGTTGTTATCCAGTTCTGTCTGTCTGCTTGGGACAGGATTACAATGCTATGTATGTTTTTTTTTACAATATTAAGTATATTTAGTACTATCACTATGAGGAGAGAAGAAAATGTCTTAGTTGATAAGTCATTCACTTGCAAATTAAATGACTTTTACCTTGTCAGAGACTCCTTTAACAAAGATTCTGCTTATATTCCCCAATTTTGTCTTTTTTCTTCCCAACAAGCTGTCAGGGCACAGCATTTCTCCTGCCACCTCCAGTGAACAAATAGTAGAGCTAGGGCATATTCTTGCTTTAAAACTTAGTAGAGTATAGAGCCTTGATTCCAGTTTTAATGTTTATTAAATTGGTTTGCAATTTGAGTATAAGGTAACACAGAAAAATAAATAATGGCATTGGCTGAGATGAAAGAATGCACCTTTGTGCAAGTCAAGGCTGTAGTGAGATATAGAAAAGCAACAGAAAAATCAGCAATTTCTTTTTCTAGCTGGCACTGTGGGACACCATTAAGCAACATTTGGAAAATGTAGTAGTCAATAGCAATAAAAACTTCAGTTTTTGTAAAGCCTTGTGCTCTTAGGTCATTTATGGTGAGTGCCATTTTAAATCAGGTTCTACATATTAGTTTTATTCAAATTTCCACTTCAGTAACCATTAGCATAACCAATTTTTGTTTCATTTCAAAGATCGCCAGAAGTGTTTTTTTGATAGGAATTTTTATGACTGTCTCTTCAGGTGCTAGATTTTTTTCACACAAACATGTGGCCAGGTTTCCTTGCATGCTTGGAAATCTTAGTGCTACTATGTTTAACCACTCTTTTCCTTCTGCTCCTTCTGTCTTTAATACAAAAGTACAAATATGGAATAAAGTACTTGTGATGGATTCTATCCTATTGTTAGCATTTGTAGCTGATCTACCTTGCAAATCATGGCCAGTGAGTCTTGTTTAGTCACTTTTTAGTGGCATTCAGGAATGGATCAGTTCATGCAGAGCTTGATCCAAGCATTAGCCTCCTTTCAACTCCAGGGTTCAACTGTTCAGCCTAGAGCTCCTCTGTGGGACAGGAGGAGGATGTTTTGAAAGGAAGATCTATCTGCATGTATGTTGCCTTTCAAAAGGACCAGAGGGAGAAGAGGAGGGAGTAAGTGAAGAAAACTGAAATAGGTGGATGTTTTTTAGACAGCAGGGTCTAAGTGTTCCACTGTAAGTGGCCATACCCTCTTGCAGGCATCAACACTTGCAGAACTGCTCACTCTAACATGTAGGACCCTCTGAAGGTGGTAGAGAGTCACTTAGAAAATGAGCACAGCTCTTTTTGAAAGAGAAAATCCTACCTCTAATGGCTGTAGTGCTTGGTTTTATTACTGTATACTGATTTCTGATTATTTGTTCCTGTATATTCTAAAATTGTTTGGGTTTTTATAATTTTATAGGGTATTTTTAAACCCAGTCAGGAGGGGAAGAGATGCTTTCAAAGGAACTCAAAGGATTATGGTTTGAATCAATTTTGAGGTCAGGAGTTAATTCAGAAGCCTTAGAAAAATCTCACAATTGCCATCACCTATGTGTGAGCCAGTATCTCTAAACTGACTTTGGTTTACTGGGTTGTCTTTTTCTGAGAGCTTCAAAGTGCTGAGTAAGTGAGGAAGCTGTGTGTGTGGCTTACTCTCCCAACACTGCATTGATTCAGCAGTATTTCCCTATTTACACAGTGGGCAATTTCAGTTCATTATCCATAACAAGCTTCTGTTTATGCTCTTCCTCTAGTTAGATATTTTTGTACTATTGGCATCTATAAATTAAAAGCTCTATTTTTGACAGATTGGAAAATGTGTGTAATTTCTCAGCACTTTTGTCCTCTGCTCCTCCTCCTCTGACTCTGCAGATTTTTTTTTTGTTTTGTTTTGTTTTAAAGAAGTAGTCCTTTTTTTTTTGTGTTGAAGAGAGAAACAAGTAGCAATATGAATTACAGCAATAAGCAAAGTACAGTGACTTTCATTATGTGGGAACTTGGGAAGGGAGAAGTGTTGTATCTCTGTTCCATTCCAGGTGGGAATTCCAGTTCTGGGAGGATAAATCTAAAAATACCAGTGCTTGATACACTCTTTTCTACGTTGCTTGATTCCCCACTTCCTGTATTCCAGGGATTGTCCCTCTTACAGGACATTTAAATTGTTGTGTATACCCTTGCATGCATGTTGTATTTAATTAACCTTATGCTTTGAAGCAATTTCTGGCTCATAGAAGAATCAGCTGTTTTCTGAGACAAAATGGCTGAACAGTATCACTGTTGAGAGTAAAAAAACCCAAGAGCAGCCAAATGACTCAAAGCCAAATTTGCCTTTTAAAGTCCAACAAAGTACTTTGTGTCAAAGGTAAAACCAGCTGATGCAGTCTTCTGTTAGCACTCACTGCTTCTCTTTAGATGGAAATAGGAGTGATTGATGAGCATAATATATTTCCCTACTGAGGTGAGAAAGGGGTAGCATCTTAATTCTGCTAACATCAGGACCTTAAAGTAGTATTTGGTACTTTTTCTATGTGTGGAAATATAGGGGGAATTTTACAAGGTGTATCCTAAGAAAATTAAGAGCATGCAAAAATTGACAAGCAAAAAAATCAAGCAAGATTTGTAGGCTGATTTTCCTGTAGGCTTTGATTTTATTAAATAACTTTTCTGAGGTGTAGTCCAGATATATTGAAATACAAGGCTGTAAAGAACAGCATCTCAAGTCCCTAAGGTTTTTTTTTATTTCAAAATATCACACGTCATGGTTGGGTTTTGAAGGTGCCTCTGGAGGTCACCTGGTCTAACCTTCTGCTGAGAGCAGGATCAGCTGGAGCTGATTGCTCAGGTTCACATCCTATTCACATCCTGTTGTGTTTTGAGTATCACCAGGGACAGTTCACTACTTTTCTGGGCAACCCGTCCCCAGGGAGTTCAACCACCCTTGCAGTGAGTGTGATTTCATGTTTAAATGAGGGGGTTTATATTTCAATTTATGCACATTGCTTGGGGTCCTTTTTCTGAGCAGAGGGGAAGGCTCTTAACTCTCTTGACCTTTCGGCAATGTTGTGTATAATGTAACCTAGAGCTCTTTGCTTCAGGGGTACAATGCTATCTCGTGTTCATTCTCTTGTCCACCAGGACTCCCAAGTCTTTCTCCTCGAGTTCTTACACATTTCATACACTCTTGTGCATCAGTTTTGCACTGCCATGCGTTTGTGGGTCAGGCAGAGAGCAGGACTGTGGTTAAGAGGCCCAGATCCAGACAGGAACTGGGGGTACTCAGCCCTGCAGGATGTACTTGACAATTAGCGTGATTGGATCCTTAGGAAAGGTCTGGCTTACTAAACAAAAATGCCTCAATGTGCTACTGGAAGCAGTTGCTGCCTGATTTTCTATATTATATTCTGTTCCAATTTATTTTAAAAAATGTTGCTTTATTGCATGATCACTCATTCAATACTGCACTTAACTTCTTTAAATGTTTCTAAATTCTGCCAACAAAATGCCTATAAGTTTCATGCTAAAAAGTGGCTGTATGATTTACCAAAATATGAGTATTGGTCTAACACTGATACTCAACTGTGATGGACAAAAGACTCTCTAACAGTTTAAAGTTAGAAAGGGTATGTTTATTCAGCGCTGGGCAGCAGTGTGGGGTAGCCCCCTAATATGCACTGCAGAATTACAGGTGGTCACAGAGTATTGACAAAAGGTTCAAACAAATACATATTCATAAATACCAGCCCCTCCCATCCCCTGCTTCTATGGTAATTAGCTTGAATAGCTATTAAGCATGCGTGGTTGATTTCTTGAATTAAGTCTGGGGTCATTTTTATGGGGAGGGGTCTTAAAAGGAGGAAGTAAGGCGAGTCTTCCTCGCCCTGACCTTTTCTGTTAATGACAATACAAATGGCTTTTGGGGCAACTCCAGTTTTGCAAAGAGTGAGTTTCTGGTTGCAATTGTTCGTGTTCTTTGGGCCTATCTACTGGTTTCATCCTTTCCCATTGCAAGCACAGCTGAGCAAACATAAATTGACAGGCAATCAATTATTTAAGTTTCAGGTAACTATCTCTAGCCCAGTTTCTTCTAACTTTTACTAAAATCTTAATTTCTTTAAGATTAGTGTTTCATGTATACATACTCTAAGCTGAGTGTTTTACACTCAGTAGAATATTAAAGCTTTCAAGCATCAGTAAGGGTTTGAGTCAGTTACTACTTTATAGAATGCAGTTATTCTCAGGATTAGAGTAATTAGCCCAAACAATTTCTTCTGCACTTTTCCTCTTTTCTCGAATGATTTATGCAGAACTTAATAAAGTTAACTTTAAACAAATTTTATGTGAAGTTAGAATATTTTTTACTCAATCATAGGAAGTTCTGGGTTACTCGAGCAATTTGTGTCACGAGGTATCAGGGAGTGACTGTGCAAGATCTGTGACTGTTCCTGCTCTTATCCCTGCCAAGGCAGTGTTAGGCTCTGTGAGGAGTAAGAAGACACAATTTGCTCAAAGGTTACTACTTCCTGTCTTTAAACTTTACTTTATTTAGAAGTTTGTGCGTATTTTAGTTTTTGAATCCCAGAGATAACACATTCAATGCTTGAGTTCAATTTAAAAAAAAGACAAGGAATCTCCTTTCCTGCAATGCTTATAAATAAGCTTTTCTTCGTCTTAGATTGGGTAAGTGTTATTTCTGAGACCGATTTGGGCATTTGGCCAGAGTTTGATATGGAGTGGAGCCATCTGACCTTCATTGTTTTAGGATAGCATCTTAATGCATATGTGATTGTGACAGTGATTGTTCACTGCTGAAGTTGAAAGTTTTGGGGAATTGGGCAATCAGATTAAACGTGTGACACTGAAATTTTGATAAAGCTTCACATGATGAGCTCCCTTCCATTCTTTAGTGTTCTCTCATTGTAGCTGGCAGAGGGAAGAAAGAAAACAAATATGTTCTAATTCACATGGTCTTAATTGAAATTCAGGCACATGGTGTCAGAAAGGTGACATCTTGCTAGAAGTTTAGGTTTACTCACCTCTGTAAATGAAAATACCAGTATGAAAAGTACAGTAATTTCACAATTATAATCCGCATGTTGGGGTAGCTGGGTAGACCATGGGATTTGTCCATATATAAGCCACACCTGAATATAAGCTGCACCTTTTATTTTTTTATTTTTTTTTTTAAGCGAGGATTTACATGTAACTAAGTAACAAATTAGTAACAGAATCGGGCCAGAGCTGGGTTTGATGTCAGGTGCTCAAGTTGCAAACAGTTTTCATAGACCAGCAAACCCTTTAAAGGCAGCCCCAGGCACCCTCCCTGCCTGGCTCTCACTTCCAGGTTGGCATTTCACTGGGATTTGTCCATAAATAAGCCGCACCTGATGATTAGCCGCACTACTGAGGTAGGCTGGATTCTTCAATGAGAAATGTGCGGCTTATAATTGTGAAATTACTGTAACTGTAAAACTAGAACTTCATAAATAGTTCTAGCCAAAAAAAGGCACAGATGAAAGATTGCTTCTGACATGATATTTTACAAGTTTGTGTTCTGACTGTGGATGGTATATTTAGTGCTTTGGTAAATTACATTTCCTTAATATAGTGAAGAAAACACTGAAAGAACATAACATTATCTTGATCATAAATCTAGAGGAGAGTATGATTAAATGCAAGTGTTTAAAAATTGCCATGCAACTATTTACTTTTTGACTACTTCATGGTTTTATATTTGAGTTGCTATTAGATTGTATTACTGTAATGGTAAATATTAAGTGGTTGGAGGATATTGTCTGTTTGCATAAATCTGCAGCTTCATTACAGGAAGAAAATGAGTGTATTTTTAATACAGGGCAGGGCTATTGCTTTCTAGAAGTAGCTTTTAATTTTTTATCAAAACCACCTGCTATTCATTGCATATTTTCATTTAAGTTTTCTTAGTTGTGTGGCTATATCTGCATGTCTCATGCACTAAGATTTTGCAGCTTGATGAATTTTTCCATTTCCCATTTTACTGCATGTTTATGGCGCTATTGTCAACCCCCATTATGCTAGTCTGACAAACCACTCTTCCTCCTAAAGAGCCAGTCTATAGCTTTAACTTGGGCCATAAATATATACACATCTGTGCAGATTTTAGTTCAAACCCTCATAAAGCACAGTCACAGCTGCAGGAAGAGGTAAGAGTTGAAATATATACATAGATGTTAGGGGGATAAAAAGGACACTGGGGAGGCTGAAAAGAACTACTAATGGGTTGAAAATAAGACATTAAATGTTTTAGCTGTTTGTTTCTTTTATTCCTTTAATTGATGTCTTGGAGACATGGTGACAATATAGTAAATCAAAGCTTTTGTGTAGGAAGCAGTTTTTCTCCTTACATGTAATTTTATGATTTTGTGGATCTTAACAGACTGTTAAGTGGATTCAACAGACTGTAAAGTCTGAGGATAAGAAGATATGTAGGTAAATTAGACACAAGTGCAAAATGAAGGTGGCAACAAATGTGCTGATGATCATAATTGTGAAAATAAAGGGAAGTGACTTGGACAGTTAGATAGCAAACGTAATGCAACACACTATTTTCAATATCATCTGTTCATATTTTTCTTGGGTACATTATTATGCTTTTTGGTTTGCGGTATTAGCTACAGGATCTTCTTCAGAGATCTTCTTGTACAGGTCATAACAGACTGGAGACAGATGGAGAATGAGAGGTTGAGGTGAAAATAAAGCAATGAATGTAGATCTTGGCTCAACATCATGTTAATGCAGTGTTTATTTAGAAATTAACACCAAAAAGGATTTCAAGTGAATATTTTTTTTGTAATCTATGTTACTTATCAAATGTTCATTAAATTATTTCAATAGCAGTTGGGAGTGGTTTTTGAATAATCCAATAAATCATTAAGTGATTATTTTAAACCTGGTGGCCAAAATAAAAGAGAAATCTGTAATAATTTTAGGAGAATCTTTTCCGTATTTGTTTGAATTTCTCATCTAATAATGTGAACAATAAAACCTGTGAAGAATCAGTCATGCCTATATATTAGTATAGCACAAGGAGATGTGAAGTTCTGCATGTTCAGTTTTAGCAGATTGTTGTAATGTATCATTAGATAGTAATAGTCAGCTTTCAAAATGCTACTGGTATGTTCTTGCTGACTAACAGGCTAACAGAGTGTGTAATGATTCATGTGAGAAAGGATAAACCTATATTTTAATATGCAGGAAATTCTAATTTAAAAGAGCTTGCACAAGTTGTCAAAACCCCCACAATGAAGAGTTATCAGTTCCTACCCATCTGCAATGAAGTCTATTCTAAAGACTTCATTAAAGAAGGAAGCTACAGATGGCAAATTATGGTAACTGTGAAATAAGTTTCCTCAGGGGCACTTGGAAACCTTGTCGTTTTTATTCTTTTTTTTTTGTGAAAGTGATGGTCAGTGTCAACAACATGCAATTTGGTACTATTTTTTTTCTATTCTCTGATTTCCTGGGCTTGCTTATGGCATCTTTTTGGGGATATGAGCTATTGTTTGGTGGGGATTTTTTCTAACTGCTCTGCTATGTCCAATAAAATGGGATCCTTTCCTTGATAAAATTATTATCACTGTACAGCTGTTAATGTTTCAACAGGAAAAGATTTTCCTAATGGTTTACTGAAGCTTCTCAGATCTAGAGCAAAAGGGTTGTATATTAAAGCCCTATATTTTCATTAGATAAGGCAAGTTTTGCCATTTATTGCTTCTGGAATTGGAGCACTTTTATTTCCCAACCATTCCTTGTTTGAGTTGAATTTTACCTGTAGAGAAATTGTGGAATGCTAAATCAGAAGCACCGCTTCCTAGTGTAGTAGTAAGTGACCAGGATTGTGTGTAGGAATAGGGTGTTCAGTTAAATCTCTGAGGACTTGATTTATGAATTAAACTCTCTATATCTAGTGCCAAAAGGCTTTTAAGATCATTTGCTACTGGTTTGACATGAAAGGGATCACTGGCTTGCAGATCTGCTCTGGAAGAGGTTTTGCTGGAGTGACTGTCAGTGTATACAACAGCCAGCTAGAAGAACTCTTGGGATTTGTGCAGGGCTCTGCTTTGGGATGCCTCTGGGTCTGAGGTGAAGCACTCCATATTCATAGCTTAGAATATTTGACTGATGTGTTATTCATGCTGTTTATCTAATTTACTGGGTTCTTTCCCCTCTGAGCCGTTTTGAGGGCCATGTGCTGCACACAAAGTGTTTGAGAAGGGTGGACAAAAAATCTGGCTGGTCCTCCTGTGTGGGTGGAGCACGGTACCTTTTCTATTGCAGCACTTGAGGCAGCAGGGCCATCTTCTTGTGATGATCCCAGATATTTCTCTTGGAGGAAAAGTAATTTTCAAATGAGATATTATCTCAAGATATTTTGGTTCATACTGTTTTTTTTCTCTTTTGTAGTTATTATTCGATGATGAAGGATTTCCTAATGTAGATTAAAAAAGGGAAATTTGTGATCTGTGTTTGAAACTTTGATTTAGCAGGAGTCTGCATATAAGTGGGCAAGCAAAGATTGGAACATTAATGCATAGAAATTGTTGCATCTTGCAGAGCATGAGGATTCAGGGACAAAGTCAACAGGGCTTCATCAAAAACTTAAATGAAGCCTTATAACTCATAAAAGGCTCAACTCAGCGTTGCATCAGCAATGAAGCGGTTTTAAATCTCTTCATCTTGTGTTGAAGCTGCGAGGTATTTATTCTGATATTAATAGAGACAGGCAACTGGTAAGTATGTGCAGTATAATAATAGCAAATTTCAAAATAAAGAAAATATCAAATTCTGATTATATTTGTATATAAAATTTTATAATGGTGAAGAAATGAAAAACCTGAAAGGAGTGAAATAATATAATTACTAGAAATCTACATAAGTGAAACTGACAATTTAGAAATTGTCTTCAATATTTGTTCACTTCTAATTCAACACTTACCTGGAATTATGTTGCCTTGACTTTTTTTTGGTCGCAATTTCCAACAGTAGCAAGCAAAATTTTGGACAAACCTAGAAGCTATCTTATATAAAATACTGTAATATTAGTAGTAATGGAAAGAATAATTGAGAGATTGGATTGTAGATGCAAGCAATCTACATCATTATTGTCTTCAGAAGTCTTAAATTTTGGAAAATGTCTATATATTTCAGCTATAATTCATTAGGTAGTAGGCATTTCATGTCAGTTTTTTCCTGTGAATACAGTAACTTTCTATAGCTTTTTCTTAGACCACTTCGAATTTCTCACTGCCTGAAAACTCAAGTTACTGAGAGGATTCTTGTAGATTTTTTTAGATGGCCTGTCAGAAGAAAGTGCCAAACATGTGGCATTGGATCTTTGTGCAATCCTACAGCAGTGAAACTAAGATTTTAGTTTAGTTCCCTAATAATAGTTCATGTTTGCACAGTTGGGATTGTAGTATAATCTTGCCAAAGAACAAGTTTGAAGTCTGAATTGTGGCAATGCTTCCCTAAGAGTTGCTTTAGGTATGTCTTGTAAGTGTCCGTATTTCAGAAAAGTTCTACAAACAATGCCAACAGGGAAAAGTTCCTTTGATTTGCATGTAGAGGATAAAATTATACATTATTTTGATATCTTAGAAGCTCTTTACATTTCAAACAAAGCACACAATGCTACTTAATCATGGAGAAATCTTTCCATGTTTGCTTTATATATCAATACAATGTTCCTATTTTGAAGAAGTGACTGTATGAATATTTGTGTAAAATCCACAAGTGCACACAGAACATAGGTGTATGTTAAAAGAAAATACCATTCAAAGGACTGCAGTAACAGTTGTGTGTGATGTGAACTGTCATTAGCAAAACTCCTATTTATCCATTCGCATTGCCATATTTCTATTGAGCAAGTGAGCCATCGTGGTAGTTCTGTCATGAAAGTAACAGGATTATTTGGAGTTTATTGACTCAGAGGAGTGACCTTGCTGCTTTCCATTGTTGTGTTTTTAATAGAAACTTTATTGATACAACATCAATAATGGATATGCTTTCCTAAAAGGTATTTGCTAAAGTAGAGAATCCCTTAGGCAGTGAGTAACCCTGAAGTCCTTCTTAGAGTCTCTGCAACCATCTGTCCCCAGACCTTAAAAACAGTTTGAGATGCTGCTGTTAACCCCATGGTGGGAATGTGTCATTGTTCATTATTTGGATTTTTTTGAGTAGGGCAAGTAGTTTTTTGCCTTTTTTTTGGTAATATTGTTTATTTAAAAAGAAAACCTCTCTCATCAGGAATAGACAATGTTCTGTGACTTGGTTGTGGTTGGTGACTGCTTTCCCTGTTCTGCCTGTAGAAAATTCAAGAAGCATTCACTCTTTAGTCTGTCAGCTCACCAGACATTTCTTAGAGCACACCTCAGTATTACTGATGTTTATATGGAGCTACATTTTATTGGTGTGTTAATGAATCTATGAATAGTAGCTTGTAATAATTTTCAGATTGTTCTTTAGGAAGTGGGATGAAATACAGCAAGTGAAAATTATTTCAAGTTTTTAGTGGATGGTTTCATAAAGGTGGGTTGACTTTCAAATCACAATTGAATGAGTCTTAATATTTCTTCTTTTACATTGAGTACTTTGGTACTTTAAGTACTTTGGTACTTTGGACTTTAGGAATCTTTCCAGTTATATCTAGCTGTCCTAGCGAATATCTTTTTTTCTTCCCTTCAAGCTAAATGGCATTGAATAGAGACCTTGTGAGTGTTTTGAATATATCAGACAATTTCTCTGCTGTTTAGCCAACACCTCTAATCCATCTTCTTTAGTGGATCACCTTTGGAGTGGGACATGGGAAATTTCTGGTGATGACTCATCCCAAAATTCCATTTGAAAACCTCTAAGGAATCTCACATTCTTTTGCTCTTGGGATGTTTGAACTCTTAAAACGGTGAAGAATAATAAAAAAAACCTGTAAAGGAAGCTGATGAAATGAAGCAGAAGGGAGCAATAGAGGGCTCTTGCCACCAATTCTGTGTGTATGCTGAGACTGGGGTTCAACATATGGTCCAATTTACTTGTCTTTTCTGCTGCTTCTGTTCTGCCACCTCGTTATTTTGTGGTTGGAAGTTACAAATTAGTACATCCTCTATGGGGTCAAAGATGTTCTTTTCCAGCAGTGCAAGAAGAAATTGTATTGTTGAGACAAAGTTATGATCATAGCTAAAATACGTGTCTTTTTTTCACAGCTTGCAAGTCCATTAGAATAGTCTTTCCCTCTATCAAAAAATACAAGTGTTTAGAGATGAGTACTTTGTATTAAAATACTTTAAATACTTAATAAACTTACATGTGTCATACTTTAAGTAAACATAATAAGCTTCTGCTGTTCCAGTTAGAAGAATCTGCATTCACTATCTCTTTCAAATAATTTAAGGAAATTTGAGATACCTGCATGTTAGGGTTTTCAGGAATGTGTTTACTGTCTTCTTTTTTTTTTCTTCATATGCCTTTTTTAACCCTCCAGTTAGTCTTGATCTGAACCTGTGCTCTCTTCACTTGCTAGGCTGCTTTTTATCTCCGCTGAAGGCCCTTGTTATGCTTGGAATTCTACAGGGTGATGCTACTGTTCTGATCTTTGGCACTGTGTGGGTGTGGCAATGGCAGGAGAAAATTTCCATGCTATTTTCATAGCAGGCATCTGATGCCTAGAACTGAATCACACTTTTAAACAAATTAATTTCTTTTCAGAGCATTCAAATGTAAAACTGTGAATCTAGTTTTGTCAATTTTCAGTAGAAAAAAAAGAAATCAAATTGAGTTTTGAAGCTGTATTTAGAGAATAAGAAGAAAAGATAATTTCCTGTGATAAAACCTTTCATTTTATAATGCCAGTACATGTAGAATATCCAGTCTAAAATGAAATAAAAATCTTCTAGTAAAAATTTTAGAATTAATTCAATTGTAAGTATACAGAAGGGACATCAGTTTTACTTAGTGAAATAAATATTCATATTTCATTAGACAAAACCCTCAAATACTTTTGAAATACATTTTAATAGGAAATCTCTTAGAGTCAATACAAAGCACTGAAGTGTTGGGATATTTCATGAAAAGCGGTTGTCTATCAAAGCTGTTGCTGGATTATTGCTTCAGCCTTTCCATTGATGTTTAGGAATAAGAGTTTATCCTCTTATAAATGGGAGGGATCAGACAGTCACTGTGATTATTGGCCTACCCTAGTTTTAAAAGTTTTGCAAGTTATTTTTTGGTATCACTGATGACTTTTCTGGATGCATATATGACTATTAAACCAGCACACACTCTCTCCAGATGTGTGGTCTGAATAGCTCAATTTAATTGTGATGCTCTTTTAAAACCCATCAGATCTCTCTATTTATGTTTCTGTTAAATGAAAGTTGATGTGTGAATGAAAACCTTGGCTTCCATTAATCTCCATATTAAAAAAACATATAGCACTGAGCTCTGTAGCTTAAGGAAATGAAGCACTAACGAAAAAGTAGAATTACCTGTTACTGAAAAACTAAAAATATGGGAGCATCATCCAACTTCTAGTAGGCAGACACCTCTTCATCCACATGTACACTATCACAACTCTTAAAGAATTCTGCTTCTCTTAGAAAGTCTGTATTACAGACTATTTTTTAACAGCCTAGAATGTGTGGTTATTCGTGATTCAATATACTTTTTGGTGAGTTTTTAATAGCATGGCCTGTTTACTTGCTCCTACTTTGCATCCAGAGAAAATGGGATGATTCACTCCTTTTAAAAAATAAAAACCAAATAAAAAATGCATTTATTTCCATTTTGTGGAGAGCCACTGTTCTATAAAGTGACGTCCATTTCATGTAAAGTGAACGTATCAAGGAAATTCCTACTCAGCTACATGGAACTTATTCTGTGTTAGCAGGGTGCTTTTTGGTCCAATGCCAAATCAGATTTTAAGTAACATCTCAAGGGTAAAACTTCATTAAAATAGGAGGATTAACCCATCATAAGTTCTTCCAAATTATGTAAGTCTCTATGGCACTTCAGTTAAGTGGATCCAATTCATGTTAGCGGCTAGCTTTCCGTCCTTCATCCTGTAGGTATATTAAAATCAGTCATA
Source organism: Sialia sialis (assembly GCA_009812075.1). Lineage (NCBI taxonomy): Eukaryota > Metazoa > Chordata > Aves > Passeriformes > Turdidae > Sialia > Sialia sialis. The sequence goes on from VRYO01001865.1 coordinate 7,787,955, forward strand.
TTATGGAAACAGTAGGACTGTGTCTCATTCCTATATCTCAGAAAAGATGAACACAACATGAAAATTACTCTTCTTGGCTTTAGCATTCATTTTTTCAAGGCTTTGAAGTTGTGTTAAGACAGTGGGTTGGAACAGGGTGGCCGAAGACAATCAAGATTACTGTCAATGTACTTGTAGAAAGAGGAAAAATCCAGGCCTTCAGGTTTTAGTGTTAGGGTTTGTTTGGTTTATTTTTTATAAAAAAAGGAACAATTTGATTGTTACTTGCTTACTGCCCACTATTCTGGGCTATGTTGAAACATCAGCATTATGGCCTGACAAATTTATTCGAAAAAGTTAAATTAACTGGCATATCACTGCTGTGATGATTTGCAACATCATGATGAAAGATCTCTTCTTTTACCTTGGGCTTGTCAGTCTCACCAGGGGAAGTATAGGTTTGTATTTTCTTTCTTGTGAAAATCACATCAATGCTATATGTGCACGAGAAAGCATTATTGGGGATTTGTAATACAGTTCTGAAAGTGTAGCTACAAAGGTATAGAAATCTCTGCTTCTTCCTTTTTGATAATAAACTCCTTGATTTACTTTTTTACAAAAAAGTTTAATTTCCAGCTAGTTAAATGCAAAAAATACTTGATGGCTATTTTTTGTCTGTGAAACTTCATGTTATACAGATGTGGAGAAAAACTGATGGCCCTCTCCAGGCTATTGCCTGTCCAAAGGCTTTTGAGGGTATTGTTAAAAATCTCACCAAAAAACAGCTGGTGAAAGCCTCTGTGAAAATTTTGGCTAGTAGAGTCTTTTCTTTGAACAGTGATGATTGCTTCATCGCAAAATCAGGTAACATGAGGGGCGATGTTGTGAACAGACAGCATGTCTTGTGGTCTGTCTGCTGATTTTGCAAAAAAAACCCAGGAGAAGTGCAATACTGTTTTCCTGCATTGAGAGGGTGCTTCTTACTCTGCTTCATTCCTGATGTACCCACTGGAATCTTCAGAAGAGATTTCTCCACACTTATGTTCCTAGTACCTGAGATAGCTAGGAATGCATGTGATGATACACCCATCACTAGAGTATTTTAGCAGTTTTGTACATGCTTTTTTCCAGTGTACCCAAGAATACTGACCTGTGTGTGTGCAGTCTTTTAATCTGTAAATATCTCAATGATGTTTGTACTTGCAGCCCGACTATGAGACTGTTCAAGTGTTGCACATTATCTGCATTTGAAAAAGGGCCCAAGTAACTAGAAGTGATATAATTATCAGTGCTGAAGAAATATTCTAGGAGATATTTATACATAGAGAGAGAGAGTAAGATTCAGTGACATTATTTAATATCTGTCAGACTTTTAGGGTTTATGCCATCTCAATAGAACTGAAAGTATGTGGGCAAAGAGAGCATGTTTTTCTGGGTTGATTTCTATCTCTATGTATAAAAGAACTGGTGTTTATGAACCATCTCTTTTAATAAGTGGACTATAATAAAATGCAGTTTTATAAAGGCTGATCTATAAAAAACCTGTCTTTTAAGCTGTTGACTGCTTTATTTATATGTGGGCAGAGACAACTCCTTTAGCTGAAAGTAATGCAGGACCCTTGTGGTGGTGGGGTATGGTTGGTTTGGGAGTTTTTTTGGTTTGAAGTTTTTGCTTCGGTCAGAAAAACCTGGATAAATACATTAGTTAGAATGGCTTCTAAAATTATCTTTGTTTAACTGTGCAGGAGAGCCATTTGCTTTTGCATGCAGACTGTATTCTTTTTCTCCTGTTTGCAACTTTTCCCTCTTTCATGACCCAAAATGAATACCAGTGAAACCGTGATGACTGACAGTGCTTCCTCAATGGAGGATGCAGCAGTATTTTGGTTTTACATGGGAATTTAAATACAAATTTTTAAAGAGACACTGCTATTCCTATATATTGTTATTTATTAATTTAAGAAATATCTCAAATTAAAAATGTAAGCAGTGAAATAATGAACTGTAATCTGTGTGTGAAATTAGGATTGAATAAACTCAGCTGCACAGCAAAAGAAAAGTAGGGTCCTGTGAGAAGGTGGTGTGGCAAGGGATCTTTTCCTGCTGAAAAGATGAACATTGCAATAAAGAGCCAGGTAGAACATAAAAAGAAAAGCTGCCAAGGTCTGAAATAAAAAGGTGATCATTTTAATGGCATTTGGACGTAACTTCAAGTTTGAAAAATGTGCTAATAGTTTGCAGATGTGCAGAGATTATAAAGACTTAAAAAGGAGGATGAGCTGATATAAAATCAAAGGAAAAGATCCTTGCAAAATGCAAAGTGAGCTACTATGCTTAAGGAATATGAAATAACCATTGTTATCTTTGTAAATTAAAAGATGCAGCCTGATATTTTTTGCTACTTCAAGTGGCAGGGTCTTGGTCAACTGTAGTGTCTCTTTTCCTGAAGGACATAGTACCACAGCTAATTAGAGAAAAGTATGTGGAATATTTAAGAAAAAGACAAAATGTTAAAAGGCTAAGATATTGATAACTGTTTTTAGAGATAGATAATAAATGTCCTTGACTAAGGGTGAAACCAGGAGATAGGGAAATATTTTGGGGCAATAGTAGATCTTATATTTTCTTCTGATATTTTGAATTTTGGTTAAATCCCATGAGATCTGAAAGTAAGAGACCTGTGGAATATTTGTATGCAGAGGCCAGTTTACACTTCCTCCCCACCCTCAAATTTGCATTTTCCTGCTGTTTTTTTCTGGAAGATACATAGAGCCTAAACTCACCTAGGAAGAATTCACACATGGATAATGCAAGTGTATGTGCACCTATATGTATTTTCTGGTGAGATATTGATTGTAAATGCACAGAGGTTGTGTGTGTGTAGGTGTTTCTTGGCTTTTTTGTGTTTTTTTTTTTCTTTAACTCATTCTGAGGGAGACTTAACACCTTCATCTGAAATAAGGAAGCTACAGTAAAAAGATGCAACTGCTTGTGAAGACCCTCTTTATGGAATCACAGAAAGTGATAGGCCAAAAGGACTGAAATTCATGCTGTGCTGCTACACTATCAGAGTTCTATTTGATCATCTCTGTCCAAAGCTTCTCTTTCCATTTTAGGGTCAGCTGTTGTTAACTTGGTTCTAACACTGCTTGTGACGTCATTGGCTTTTTCACTACCACTCTATGCCACTTTAAGGGGGCTGAGGATGTGCAAAGGGATGCCTGGTCATGCATATGGGGTCATTGTGTCTTAGGTTTGCATCAGTTGGATTGATAGCAAATCCTCAGACTGCTGTTATGAAAGTGGACTTAGCAAACAAGCTCATGTGATGCTTTATGCCAGCTGAGTTTCCTGCAGTAACAATGAGCTGTTTATTGAGTAAAAGCTATCCAGCAAAAAATCATTTTGTGTTTCTGGTATGTTTTTTATATTACACATTAAATACTAAACCGCATTGTCGTGCCATCTGTCAGAACTCTTTGCAATACTGGGCTGGAAGAATAAGCTTTTTCAGTAGATAAGGGAAATTCAGTTCTCCCAGACAGGAAATATAGTTGAATATAAGTTGGAAAACAACTGGAAAATCTTGCTTCTACCAAAAGTCTTGGCTATACACACTGAAGCTTTCTGTTATATAGAGTCTTGACTATACGCACTGTTTCACTCTGTTATAGTTCTGAGAGAAGGCAACTGAACTTCTGAATATAATGATGCTCTTTAATTGCAAAGATACCTTTCACTCTACTATTTTTCACATCCTTAAGAATGCTTTGTTCTGGAACACAAGACTTCTCCCACCTCCTCAGATTACTTATTTCTATTACCGTAGAAAGAATGACTGGCCTCAGCATCAGTGCAGGCATACAAGGAGAGACTGTGTGGTTGTATTTGATGTACAGTAATTTCACGATTATAAGCCACACCTTTTTCATTGAAGAATCCAGCCTACCCCAGCAGTGCGGCTTATATTCAGGTGTGGCTTGTCTATGGACAAATCCCAGTGAAATGCCAACCTGGAAGTGAGAGCCGGCCAGGGAGGGCGCCTGGGGCTGCCTTTAAAGGCTTGGCTGGTCTATGAAAACTGTTGCAACTTGAGCACCTGACACCAAATCCAGTTGGCAGCAATTCTTTTACTAACTCGTTACTTTGTTACGCATGGACCCTAGCTTAAAAAGAAAAAAGAAAAGGAAAAAAAAAGGGTGTGGCTTATATTCAGGTGCGGCTTATATATGGACAAATCCTGGGGTCTGCCCAGCTGCTGGGAGGTGTGGCTTATAATCAGGTGCGGCTTATAATTGTGAAATTACTGTATGTTTGAAAGAAAAACCAAACAACAAAAAGCTTGGTTACGTTTTTCAGAGAATTTTTTTGTGAGGAAAAATTGTTGATGAAAGCAGATATCTCTGATAATATCCCAATTAAGAATAATAGATGGTAAGTCCAATATCTCCATGCATTAGTGAAGTTGCCTCTGATCATTAATTAAATCCTTGGTTAAATCCTCTGCTATGAGGAAAGGCTGAGAGAATTGGGTGTGTTTAGAGTGAAGAAGAGAAGGTTCTGGGAAGACCTCCCAGCAGTCTTCCAGTACTTGAAGGGGGTCAGTAAAAAAGATGGGGACAAACTTTTTAGCAGGGCCTGTTGTGATGGAACAAGCAGTCATGGTTTCAAACAGAGTCATTTTAAGCTGGATGTAAAAAAAAGTGTTTTGGAATGAGGATGGTAAAACACTGGAGCAGGTTGCTCAGAGAGGAGGTGGATGCCCCATGCCTGGAAACAATCAAGGTCAGGTTGGACAGGACTCTGACCAGCCTGATCAAGTTGAAGACTTCCCTGCTCTTTGCAGGATGATTGGACTAGTTGGCCTTTAAAGGTCCCTTCCAACCCAAACTATTCTATGAAATTAGACTAAGGGGAGATTCTTTGCTAATATCAGCCAGCACTTTCCAGGAAGTCTTTATTTTTACATACACCAACAATCTCTTACAGACTTCTCCCTCATTTTTTTCTGTTGGTTCATTTTATTTTCCTTTCTTTATTTTCAGAGTTCCCTCTAAGTGCTTTCACATAAATTTCATGCTTTAAGTCTCTAGGCAGTTTCATATTTGCCTTAAGTTTGTGGTACCAGTTGTCTGGCTCTGCAGAATTGTTAGATTTCTTAGTGTGTGAGTAATTGTTAGAGCTCTACACAGTGTCCTGCATTTCCTCCCAAAGAGGGTATTACTTCTATTTTAAGTCAGGTGAAAATTACCCTTCTGTTATGATACACAATATTAGGTGTTTGATTCTCTGAACTCTTTCAGTCCTTATTTCTGCTGGATATCTTTCCTGGTTTTCTATTTGAGTTATGCCACAGCACCAGTGCTTTGTACCTTCAATTAAGGAATTGGAAATAGTTACAGTAGTAGGAGGAGCCATCTCCTTTCATTCACTGACTTGAATTCTACTCTAATTGCAAAGGGTGTGTGATGTTAATACACAAAGCTTGGATACCAATGGGTTGCTCCAAAATGTACACTTGAGTGTGACAAAAAGTCACACAAATCTGTAATTGTCCCACATAGGTGGCGTTGCACAGTTATATCACCTGCTTCCATCCCTTTAAATGGTAATTTCCTGGAGAAAAAAGGCATTTTGTTAACTTGATGGCTATACTTACAAACCAACTGTTGTCAGTTTTTATGGAGCTGTTTGCAGTGAAGGATGAGGATATTGTGCTTATGGTTTGTCAGGTACTTAAAGAATGATGGGCATGTGCAGTGAAGTATGTAAAGGATTCATATTAGCAAAAAAAAGCAGCAAAATGGAGAATGAGGAGTTTCATGTTTGTTCTTTTTACGTAACATTAATTTTGGCAGGGAACATCTTCTCAGGATTCCCTGCAGCTTTGGTGCTCTCTGAGAAATAAATAAAAGCAGCATGAGAAAAAAAAATTGTCTTCTTTCTCTCTACCTGGCGATTCCTATTCTGTGTGTTTGTTTTGCTGCAGAAACAATAGTTTTGGGGTTTTTTTATCTGAAGAGAATGAAATGGATTGGGATTTTCAACTTCTCAGCTCTGTTACATTGTTGTTTGGTTATCCTGTGTTGTGAATCTGGTCTGTGGCAGGAACTGTTACAGTTCATGCTAGGAGAGTTCACCCTTGATACTGACTTGGTCTTAAGGACACTGAAAAATAAATGTCAAGACAGAATTTTCATTCCTCCACCACCCCTACTACCAGCCATTTTTCTGGGAAAAGGCCAAGTGAAAGAAAATCAATGGGATAAGAATGAGTTGCAGCTTGTTGGGAGAACATTTCAAAACAGATGTGTCTGTTATGAGAGGATCTGCACCCCTCACATTCCTCTTTTTTTACTGTTCACCTCTTTATGATGTGGATCCTATGCATTCAGTTCTCTACTAGGGAAATCACCCCAAAAATAAGAAAAATATTCCAAACACACTTCACATGATGCTGTGTTATTCAAGTGCTGCAGTATGACAGTCAAGTCTGTAAAAATGACAAATAATTATAATAAATCCAATTTTGCATTTAGGAGAAAAGATAACCAAGGATAAGTGAGAGTATTTTTGTTTAGTTTTTTTATTCTAAATTGGTTTCAATTATTTCTTTGTGAGTTATAGAGTAGCATTTCTGAGTCCTGCAGACTACAATTTCTAGCATCCTGCTGCATGAGGTTTCTGGTATTTTTAAAAATTGCTCTGTATGTACTATAGAACACCTAAAAACACTTTGCCTATATAAAAATAGATGAACTCCAATACTGTCTTTCTGCTCCTGAATTTGATCTTACTCTACTATTTCGTAGAACTTTCAGGAGGAGTTAAATTGTTCTGAAAGGTTTTTTTTCCATTGTGGATGGATCTGGACACATTTATTGCCAAAGTGAAAAGGCTGAATGTAGCTATTTAATCTGTGGCTTTGTAGCTACTGTCTCCTCTTGGATATCTTTCATCAAAGCAATTTTCAAGCCAGTGCAATTCCTGCAAGACTCTCAGCTGTTATCACTGTTATCAATGGGCAGGGCCCAAACTGATTCAAGAGCTTGCTAGAACCCCATCCCCTGGTATTAATAATACAGACAGAAAGGTATGTTTCCTGGACTTATTTTTATGCTACTAGACTGTAGCAATACTAGCCATGGAGCATAAATGGCACATGGAAGTTCTGTTAAGAAGCACAGGTTGTTTTTTTTTTTCTTATCTTTGTACTTCAAACAAAAGGTAAGGAACTCAAAGGGTGCGCCCTTACATTTTACATTGTTTCTTTCCTTTGATGAAAGTCTTGCTGTTGGCATAATTCCTGCATCACTCATTGGTATTGGTATGTTTAGCTACTTGTGAATGCTGTACAGGACTAATGGAAGCGTGCTACAGTGAAAGCTGAGATCTAGGAAAAGGAAGTATGGAAGCCCTTTGTAGGGAAGAACCTAGAAGCAGTTTGGTTTTTGAGATACAGCTAATGAGCAGTAGAGGTTCAGAAAGGGCTTGGGGGCTGATTTTCTACTGTAGGATGGATCATTCCATGCGAGAACTGAGGATTTTTCAAGCAGTAAAAAGATAGACTCTGTATATTCGGGGTTATTTAAAATCTCAAAAAGCTATTGATATACCTTTGGTGTAAAATTGACAGTGTAATAATTGCATCTTATAATGGTAATTCCAAGTAGGAAGCTTGGAATTTCCTGTGCATATTGCCCACGTGGGAGAGGAAGATTGCAGAAAATTACCTCTACCCCAGCCCAAAACAGCCCAGTTACAAGTGTGGTTCAGCCAGGAGAGTTCTGACAGCCAGCTGAAAGAGGAACTCGTGTTTTAAGCCTAAAGGAGCTAAAATCTTAATCTTTCTGTGGATGATCTAGAAGAGCAACAGCAGCAAAACAGCTTGCCATCTTGGCAATGAGAGAGCTTGACACATGAGTTGAAAAGCTCCTACTGTAGGAAGAACAGCTAAATGTTCTTAGACATCAATATTGTACTTGACTTGGTGCTGTAAGGGTTTTTTAGTGGTAATTGATTGTGTCATTTGCACATGGGAGTCAGTAATTCTCTCACAACTGGAGGGAGGAGCAAGCTGGTTCTGCTCAAATTGTAAGAGATTTACAACAAGTGTATTCAAAGGTATGGTTTAGTCACATTACTGAAGCCATTTCATAAAAGATGATTTTAAGCCAGCACTAAATATTCTGTTATGTGGGACCTACTCAAAATGAGTGAAAGCCACTCAGCTTTCAGTGCTCAGGCCTGCCCTACAGTTTTCGTGGGATTTCAAATAATTGTCTAAGTCTGCAGTTATGCTGCCATTGGCTCTCATGCCTTGATTTCTCTACTC
>VRYO01001865.1:7804789-7853161 GCA_009812075.1 Sialia sialis
TTTTTTTTTTAGTTAGCTTTTTCAAAATTGCTGATGAACACTCAAGTTAAACATGTTTTCCTTAACAGATCAATTGAGTTTGAAACCTGGAATTTCAAGATAAGCAAAGTAAAAGCCTTTTGAAGTTGTTTAGTGTCCAGGCTGTTTATGGTGTTGGTAGGAATTAGGTGTCACTTACTTGTCTTGAGGATTATTGTATTGAACTCTGTCTTCTCATCAAAATATTTGGGAGAGAAGGAAGAACTGTGTTCTGAGCATGAAACAGGAAATTGGAGGATTAACAACATAAGCTCCCAGTGTGTTTTTTCACTTCAATATTTTTGCTCTTGTCGGTAGAAGGATAGTAAAGACTATAATACAAAAGTTAATATTCATGGAAAGATACCTAAAGGTAAAACAGAATTTTTATGCAGTGTGTGAAACAATATATCAGTTGCTAGTAGCAACTGTGGTAAAATATTTTCCCTTGCAATTCCCACTTTTTGCACATCTGCAGTTTTCCTTAGCATTCCTTTTTTAATACAAAATTTTCTGAAGATTTCTTTTTGGTCATTACCCAAACAAAAGAAAATGTGGGAAATATTTTCAATTTTTTTAACAAGATGTTTTCATTTTGTGGATTTTTTTAATAGAAACATGAGAAAATTATTAGTTGCATTATTACTATTTGAAGGTATTTGATTTTTCCAATATAAATCTTAGATATGATAATTGGAAGCCTTGAATGGTCATATGGATATTAAAGTAGCTCTCTTCTTTGAAATAACTTTGTGGTACTAAGAATATTATTGTATGACTTTCGTGGGAGCTTTTTCATCTTTCGTCAGATCAAATGATAAAATGTTAGTCTTGGATGTTTTAAGGGCTCTCCAAAGCTTTTGTAAATACGCTCTAAGTGTTTGGATTGTGTGAATAAATTTGTTTCTGATGGTTCTTCCCTGGGAGTGATTTTGGGGTAAGGGAGGCAGGGTATAAATCGCTCTGGTTCTGGAGTACATCATGGTTATTGTTAGACTTCTGCTCCTGGGCCATTCTGTCAGTGCTCAGCAAAGGAATGTTTCAGGATCACTCTGTGTCCTGAGCCCTAGAAAGACTTTGTTGTCAAGTCATCATTAGTAGGATTGGAAAGGACCTGAGGAGGTCAGGACTCATCCCTCCTGAAGTCTGACACAAAATGTGTTAACATTTTTGTGTTAGGTAGGTGAGGCAAGACTTTAATAAGTAAATAAATACAAATAAAAGGATATGCTGAGGGGGAATTCCATTTGAGTATTCTTAAAAGCCAATAAAAACAGCCTAATGTTTTCTTCAGAAAGTAGGGAAACCAGAAATGTTTTCCTTCACAAAATGGCTGTTTTCCCTTTGCCATGATGAATTTGTAAAGAATCTGTGTGCTTCAAGTGTGTAACAGTACAAGTACAAATTAGACAAGGTCTTACAGAAGCTTTTTTCACTATGGTCATGGGGAGAGAGAACAGTGGGACAGCATCTCCCCCTGTCCCTTGTCCTCTAAGTGGTTGCAGAGACACAGCCTATAGACTTTTTCAGAAAAAAACAGAGGGAGAGCTGGGGGGTAAATGCTAATTTCAGTCTTCAAGCCATGTGCAGCCAAGTCCTTGAGCAGCGTGCTTACTGCCATGGTTCAAGGGAAGAACCAGGCAGTAAATGGTGTGATGGTGTGGAGGTTGTCAGTGGCACACCTTGTGATACTCTAGTCAGTTGGAGACCATCTCAGTCTGTTAGCTTTTAATTAAAAAATAATTTTATTGTAGTGAAATACAGTAATTTCACACCTATAAGGCACATCAGATTATAAGGCACACTTCTGGGTTGTCAGCAAATTTCCATACTTTGTCCATATATAAGGCACACTGGACTATAAGGTGCACTTTTTTTTTGCAGCGAGGATCTGCGCGCAACAAAGTAACGAATAAGTAATGGGTCGCGTGGTTTACTGGCAGATGCTCAATTTGAAAACAGTTTTCACAGATGGGTGGAGCCTTTAAAAGCAGCCCCAAACGCCCTCCTCATGCCGCGGGCCCAGCATTCTTCCCCAGCGCCAGCTGCTGCGTCTCTCATGGCATGTGGTTCAGCTGCTGGCGCTCGTGGCTTGGACTTCCAGGTTGGCAAATTTATGAACTTTGTCCATATATAAGGTGCACTGGACTATAAGGTGCACTTCCAGGTTTCGATCAAAATTTTAGTCAAAAGGGTGTGCCTTATAGTCGTGAAATTAATGTACTTTGTTAGCCATACCTCTCAATTATCAAACATTAATTTTACCACCACAGTGTCTTTCCTTTGACTCTTTCCTCCCAGATCATATTTTCTAGATCTAACTGTCCTCACTGGTGTACTGATTTGTTGTGTGTTTTGGTTTGTTTTCATTTTTTTTCTCATTTGTTTGTTCCTGTTTTGAACACTCTCCTGCAGCTTCCTCGAGAGCATTGCACAGATTAAAAGAATTAACTGGTGTCTTTTATGGGCTAAACACACTCTGCACATCCCAGTGTGATGTTTATCTTTCCCTGTTAAAACACAAGTGTTTACTTACGTTGCGTTTGTGACCATAATAATATGTAAATTGTGTGCTGTGAGAAAATATTACCCAACTTGTCATTTTTCATCTTCTGTTACAGAAAATATGCTGCACCAATAGGACAGTAGTGTTTTAAAGATTCATAAGTTTATAATTATGGTAAACAATTAAGAGCTCATGTGGCACTTCTGCTTTCAAGATTAGAGGCTTGCTTTCCTGTGTGTTTTTCCTCTTTTATCATAGGAAATTCAACTGTTTCTATAGTGGCTACCATCCCACACCACAACATATTTTCCAAACATTAATGAAAGAACCTCAGCACTGAATTTTTGCATAGAGATTCTAGGTCCTTAGGGGAATAGTTTCTTTATTATGAGTACAAACAGGTCAAACAGTTTCCTGTATGTTGTCTGGCATTAGTCAGTGATCTATAAAGTTTAGCATCATTTTTATTCCCAGTAAAGCTAATGAGATTAGTCACAGAAAAGTCTTTTTTAGCTGAAATTATTTTACCTCAGTGAGAGCTTTTCTAGCACGTGAAATCCAACTACAGAGGCTTGTGTGATTATCATCTTGGTGCTGTTAATTACAGCAGTCATTAGTAATGTCTGGTTTTCAGAAGTCACCTTGTGATTTTCTTGGATTAGTGAAGAAAATAAAGTATTAATGAGTTAAAAAAACTCCAATTTTCTCAAACATGAGCCTGGAAGGTAATTTTTGGGAGGTTTTTGGAGAATTGTAGAAGGAATTTTGTTTCCATTATGCTTATTTTGGATTTGATTTGTTGGGGATGTTTTGTTTTCTCTTTTTGAGGGGTTTGTTTTTTGTACTCCTGTAGTCCTTGTAGTTTTGAAGTATGAAATACCACTGTGTCCCAGCTGATGTACCAAATCACTTCCATAGGCTGGGCTTCATCTGGGAAAATCAAAATGTTTTTATGGCAGAAATCTAAAATTTCTTCTAATTTTTTTCTACTCTTATGTACTGTAATCTGTCTTAAACCCCAAAATGTTGTGGAATAGATAGCAAGTCTACTGTGTCCTTATCTGTTATTTGTATCATTAGGTTTTACTCACACATTACAGAAGTATTGCTCTTTGAGTAGTGCAAAAAGCAGTAGATATTGGATCAGTGTTAATTTTTACTTTTTTAAAATTGCTTTGTGCATTACTTCTGGCCAAAAAAGATGCAAAAGTCTTCATTTGTGTCAGAGGTTTAATTGTAGGCTCTTGTTTAATCAGTTGAGAGTGTCTCTGACAGAGAGTGAAATCTCCTAGATGTCATCTTGGGGGTCACTACTGCCTTTCTTCAAATGCATTTTCTTATCAACATAACAGCAATTTGTGCAGTGAAAGGGAAGAGTGAATTGAAACAATAGATTACATTTTAATAATGCTTGACCCAAAACGCACCAGAGAGATATTTCTTGCTCAGTGAAGTATGACACTCTCATCGCAGTCTTTTCTTTAATTTAGGGAGCTGTGGGACTGACATAGCAGGACTGTAATTTGAGTACTTGGAATGAAAGTTCTGGTGATGTAAATCCAGCAAAATATAAGTGGTAGCAAAAGCCTTCCTGTTTAGACTGCTTGCACTTAATTCTAATCAAGTTTTCCCATGAGAGGTGGATTTTACCTATCTCAGTTTTCTTTATGCAATGTTTAATTCAGGCCTTAATGCTTGTTCATGTTGAAAAGTTTTATTTTACTTTTGTTATTTAATGGCATAAATCCTGCATGGAATCTGTTTTTCTTACACTAGATGTGGTTGAAGTAGCTGGGGAGGTGATGCCCTGTGCTATTCACAGTCTAGGCAAGTTTAGGAAAAAAAACACATTCGAGCCATGACTGGAAAGAAGATATTGTTCCCTAGTGCCTCAGTCCATGAGTGCAGTCATATAATTCTTCAAGTTGCTCATAATTATCCAGTTACAAGGGGTTGTTGAAACAGTTGAGCAGTGAAATGCAAGCCTTAGAAATATTTGAAAAAGTATTACATATTAGAAATTTGAAAATGATCTTTTACTTGCAGCTAATGCACAGTTTAATTCTGAAAGATACAAGTCTGTCCACAGTATAATAGAAAAAATAGGAAAAATTGCCTTTTTCATATGCTACGTGCTATGACAAAATTACTCACATGAGGACTTAGTGCTAAATCCAGAATACCAAATATCATAGATTTTCTATTTGGAGTTTGGAATTATTAGAAAATTTGCCAAAATTTTCTAAATTGCAAAACGTGCTTGATGTTATTTGGTCTTCAATGTAGGACAGTATTGAAGTGAGGTCAATTAAGGTTGGGTTACTTCTGTGCATTTGCAATTGGGGCCCTAAATAATTTTTTTTTTTTTTTGGCTAATAATGAAAAACTTCAAGGGTAGTAATACCGTTTTTGTATGTTAACTGGAGAGTTCTCATTTCCTCTTTGGGAGTTTTGGGAATTTAAGTGATTAATTATCCTTCCTGCTTTGAACGTTATTTGTTTTCCAGTATATTGAAGATGAGCTGTAGAAAACAGTCCTTCTTGGCTGAAAAATTTCTGTCTGAAGAATTGGTTGAGGTGATATATTCATAGAAATTTCCACTATATTGTGTGCTGGGAGGTTTCACACATTTTATAGTGAGAATTTATACAGCTTACACTCAAATTTTTTTCCATTATTTCCTTACACTTGTGGAATTCAGGTTGTCTGCTAGTAAATAATGTGGAAGCTGATTGAACTCTAAAGCTGGCTCCACATTAAACACTTTTAGGGAATTGTTTTTAAAAATAAAAGACATTTAAAGAACAAATAGAAACTTACTCTAATAGGCTTACACAAGGGAGAATAGCTGATGTATACAGCCAATATCAAAATTGCTAAAACACCTTGAAACAAATGTCATTGTCTCGGTATTTCAAGCAAACAAAGGTGATATGCTAAGGTGGAGAAAATAACCAAGGGAACAATAATTTTACAGATTCTAACATGTAGTGACTTTAGAGCTCAGTCTAAAAGAAGACTGTTGGAACGAAACTGTTCTGAAAACACCTTAGAAATATAGTATCTGAAAGGATCACTTGATCCAGTAATTATTATATTTCTGACTAGAAGTAAGAAAAGGAATGATGGCAGAAGATTGGAGGCAATGAGAATTGAAAAGTATGTTTCTGTCAAATAATAAAATAATAAAATAATTAGATAGAAGTCATTTAATGGATAAAGGTCTTGAAAAAGGTTTTTGAAAGTGACAATATCTAAACCACAACACAATTATTTTGATGTAAAATACAGATATGGAGAGCAATAAGGAAAAATGTAGTTTTGTTAGAGATTTCTAAAATCGGAGAAGAACTGCACTGTAAGTGGTAATTGCACGGTCTTGGCAATACCATGTATAAAAGGGTGACACAAACAGAGACAAAATTAAAAAGATGGATTAAGTTCCAGTGAATAAAAGGCATTTAAAGACTATAAAAATGTTCTGTTCATCATATTAAGAGTGAAAACTAAACAAAGAAAAATGATAATTTTATTTATTGAGCAAGAGAAAGTAATAGTTCATGTTAAGCTAAAGGTCTATTTTCCTCTGTGTTCCAGGTCTTTTTAAAAGACAGTTACTTAAAACAATCTAACATAAGTCAAGAGTAGAATGAGTACACAGACACCAGAACAGGAAAAGCACGAATCAGAATATTTACGCCATCTTTGGTGTATTGAAGTAATTTGTGTCTGATGGGGTTTACCTACTATCCCTCAGGAACTAACTGGATAAATTGCTCAGAAACTGGCAGTGTTTATCTTGGAGAGCTCATAGAGAATGGGCTGGCCCCAGAGGGCTGAAGAAGGGCAAACATAGTAATCTTTCAAAAGAGGAAATGTCAGCATGACTGATAGTACAGTTTCTCTCTCCTTACTCCAAGAGTTAAGAGGGTAGAGAAAAGTTGCAAACAAGTTCTTAAGAACCTAAAGAACAAGAAGAAGTCAATATGAGTTCCCAAATAAAAAAGTCAATGTGGCTTTCTTGTGCATAGGGGAATTCTCCTAGCACATGTGGTATGGTGAGCCTTGCAAATGACTGTAAAAAAAAAAAAGGAAATTCTAAATATTATTATATGATACTTTTGCCTTATTGGTAACTCTGTTTAGGTATTCATCAATAGTTGCTTGTGGTTTTGTTAAGAAACAGAAATCAGTCCTTAAGATGGTAAAATTATATTTTGAAAAATATTCTGAGACTATCAAAGATGAACTCCTTGCAGATTAAAAAAAAAAAAAAGTAAATTTTGCTGTTTTCAAGGATGTGATTCTAAAATGAGACAAGCTATTAGGTAGGCTTTTTGGAGAAGTTATGAAGAACAAGAAGGTTGTGTAGCTTTTAGTAGTATTTAAGTAAGATAACATTTCCACTAAAGAAATAACATATGCTTTGGTAAATTAATTTTAGTTTAGCACCAGTCCCATTAATCAGCTCCTGAAAGGGCTATGTGAAACATGATAAGCTTTGTTTCACAACAACCTTCATTCCTGTACCTGGTCATTCAATCAGGTCTTTTTTCCTGTTCTTTCTCAAGGCCTTATATTCTGTTCTGCAGTTAACTACTTCACACTCTGTATACTTCAATTCAATAAGTTTTATTACAGTTGTGTTTAGGACTGTGGGAACCTTTTGCAGTAGCCATGGACCAGTGCTGACTATCATTCCTATTGTGGATGTCTCTCTCTTAAGTTATTTATATTCAGATTGTTGCTGTAAAGATAACTTATTATGATTTTTTTTTTCCCTGCTGATGTTTATCAGTGTTGCAAGAGGAATATTATCCATTTTGCAGAACATTTCTCAAGCAGTCTTACAGGTTTGACAGCTCCAGAGAAGATTGGTACTGAGACTGGCAGTCACTGTGCAAGTAAGACTGACCTCAGGAGGCTAAACACCCTATAGCTATTTTTAAAGTTTTCAGAAGCTTCTTTTGCGCTAAGGAAAGTCTACCTGGATGTTTGTTTAAATGGATTTTCCAGTAGGAATAAACTTTTAAAGCTTTGAAATGACAGTGGGGGTTTACTCCTTTGGAAGGCAAAATTCAAGATAGCTTTTGTGGGAAAGCACATTTTGAAGATTAGGAGCATTAATTTCATAAGTCAAAGTAAGGCTCTTGCAATTGAAGTGGCTATAGGGAATTTCTTCTTCCTGTGTATTTTCCCTCAGCCAGGAGAGCACCCAGAAGAAGTGTCATGTAAATGAGAAAGCAATCTGGATTGCTAGTCAGTATTTCACTTGGGATTAGTTCAGTTTGGAAAACTTAATTTCATTTTTACTGTAGCACTTATTGCTATTAACCAAAATGATTTTAAAAATATTGAAATTAAAAAAAAAAAAATCAGCTGTCTTATGGCTCCCTCACATAGCTGCAGCATGAAAAACTCAAGGATGAGTAGCAAAGGTGTGATTTCAGATCCTGATTCCATTGACGTTAACAGAAGTCTTGCCATAGATGATTTGTGAAGAGAAGATAAAGATCATTGCTTGCCTTGAGAAAATAGTAATGCCGGTCTTTGAAAAGTATGAACAATAGCTCTGTGTGAGCTAGATCAGGGAAAATAAAAAGCAGAGTAAAATCTTCTCTGGGCTCTAAATGACTCTTAGGTGTTTGAAGCATTTGAAATTTTTTTCTTTTAACTAGGTCATGCATGATTTCTCTTGGTTCTGTCTTCACATGTAAGAGTCTCTCTCTTGTTCAGGGAAAATTGTGATCATAATTTTTATATGAGGTCTGCATATATTCCAGCAGTCATGTGAGGCTTTAGTCGCTTCCATATGCAACCTGCATATACTCTTGATATATTTGCCACTTAAAGAACTTTCACAGACTTCTGAAAGGCTGGGGAGTCACAGTTCTGGATGATCCTGTCTTGTATTACCAACACAGAACAGGCAAAAGTGCTTTGTTTGCCCTCTGTTTTCTTTCCTGCTTGTTTTACAACCCTAAGCATTGAATGATTCCACTACTGAAGAATCCCTATTACTTCCTCAGGAACTGCATTTCAATTTCTAGTGCCACAGTTACAACTTTTGTTCACTGTGTTTTTATTTTGTATGCTCTGACTTGAAAACCCCACAATTAATGGCTTCATCCATCTTTCAATTTCAAAATGTCATAATCAAATAGATAACTTCTGCCTCATTTTTGAGGGATTGGGACAGTCTTTGACATCTGGGACTGACACTTCTACATGGTTTTATATTTCTAATTGCAGATGATGATCTAGGGTAGCCTCTGATACTATCCATTCAACGAGTGTGATGTAAATTAAATCTATAATTATCCCACATTTCCTGTAGAAAGTACCACAGTATGCTGCATTTTTCAGGGACTACTGTGAGTTTTTCCAGCTCTGCTTTGAGATTTGTGATTCTCTCTTCTATTATATTAATTATGATTTTTTTTTTTAATCACCTTGAGCTTTTAAACAAAAAGAATGGTGAAAAAGTAGAGAATGAAATAAAGAGGTGCATAATTTATTTACCAAGCCTGAGACTCCGAGTTACCTGAAAGGTTTTAAAGGTGGACACTTATAAACTGACAGACCAAGAAGGTATTGAGAGCAATAAAATGTTTCAAGAATTAACACTGAAGTAAAATGACTGACAGCCTGAATTAGAACTATTCCTTCGTTCCTCACAGCCTTTGGTTAGCATGGCCCTTGAATTTGAAGTGACACAGATGATGGACTGCTCAATGCTGCTTGAGTTCTGCCTTGCTCTGTGGAATAAGTGTCTCCTCCTACTGTATTAATTTAGCATGCTTCACTAAGAGACAAGCTACCAGGCTTTACTTAATTTACTTTGGTTTTCCTTGAGGGAGCTCATATTCTTTGCATTTTAAGTTCCCTTGATAATAGGATGTTTCCGGCTTAAAGTTGCATGGCACCTTTCCATGCTTTTCCGTGCCAGCACAATTCTGCATTCTGAGTTGCTCAGTCAAGGTTGCAACATCCTGATATTACTGCCACAAAAAAAAAAAAAAAAGATAGAAGTAGCAAATTTGGTTTGTAGATGGAAGTTCTTTAATGGATTGACATCACCTACAGTTATTGAACATAGAGATTGGAACCAGATGATCTTAGTTTTCTTCCAGCCTAAACCATTCTATGATTCTATGACCATCTGCCTTTGGAGTTCATCGTTTTGAGCACTACAATACTAAAAAAATAAAGCTATGAGAAAGCATTACATTGTTAGAGTCCAAAGGAAGCCTAAAAGGACTGTGAAGGGATGTCCAGGCAAATATAACATATTTGAACCTCAGGATAAGGTCATCTGTTTTTTTTCTCAAGTCAATATTACAGCTAATCTTTCTTTTTGCTGTCTGGTGATTCTTTAAGTCACAACTGCACAGAATGCACATAAAAGCAACTGATTTGTAATTTTAATGCCTCATGTACAGTGTGCCCAACTCTCTGCTGTTATGCTTAGGGCTAAGTGCATTTTCAAGATACAAAACTCAAATATCTGAGATATAATATAAAGAAGGGGGAAAAAGTCAAGTAATGACTGCTGATCCATATTTTGTCATCCAAACCGAATAGATATTTTCAGTCTCATGAATATAGTCTTTGTAACTCTTAAATAGTACTAAATCAGTCATGAGGATTATAAATTGAGAAAGTGAAATGCATTAATGCAGTGTTTTAAATTTTCATACCCTTTTGAGTACTTATGTGACCTTTACAAGATAAAATAAGCTTATTAGGTTTAGTATCCACAATTCAACACTCAGATCAACCTACAGGACTAATGAAAGTGAAATTTATCAATGTGTTGGATGCAGTTAACTTGGCATTTGTGCGCTCCCTTATGCATTCAGATATTGCTAGTTGACTTCTGAAGAAGCACAGTCATATCTACCGAGTTTCTAGTGAAGCACTTTGTGTCTTTTTGCTGCCGATGAAATGGTAATGGATTGCAGGAGACTTTATCATTAGAGGCTAACATGATATTTCCCTGAACTTTCCTGTTCTTGTTTAGTTCAAAGGAGGAAAAAAAAGACACTTGTGTTTTTAAATCAAGGGAACTAACCTATAGTTCCCTTGTACTGATGGTAAAGACATTTTGATTTTAATGTGAATCAGCATCTTGGTAATGACCAATATCTGTGAATCATTCAAGTACTTAATTTCTGTACTTAATTTAAGGTATTGCTGGGATTGTGAAAGCTTCTAGAAACAGCGAAGCGACAGGTTAATAATTGCTGTAACTTCCTCAAGAACAGCTGACCAATCTAATACCAAAGTGTGTGCAAAATTAATCATTCTACTTAGCCTTACACATTGTGAGATGTTACTGGTTATCATGAAGTCTTTATTGCTTACATACTCTCAATTTTACTTGTTTCCATGATATTCACTATCTGATAACTCCAATTCTGTCAAACCTTTGTGAAGGACTCCCTAAAGTGTCACACGTGTGTTGTTCATTATTCATGTTTCTCTTTGTAGTCAAGATCATAACTAAAAAGTAAAATACATAGAGTATGTCCGCTTTTCTAGACATTTGCAGAGGCAACGGCTATGACTAGCTTATTTGGGATGGGTGCATTTATACAACTCTGTTAGTTGGTATTCTCTTCACACTTTGTCCATTTAACTGTTAGAACTTGTATGCAAGTAAAAATCTAAATTGTGGACCTTCTTAGTGTTGTTACAAAACAAGTGTGGAGTTTTTCTGTGTTTTGTACCATCCAAAGCTACAAATGTAAATGTGAACCAGTAGAAATGGCATTCTATTGCAGGAAGTTAAAAGCTGGTGATGATGAATACCACTATGCAGTATTACTGAATTCTCGAGAGAATAAAATGCTACTTAAGTATCTAATTGCCTAGGCTTCTGTTTCATGAGAAGTGCGGTGTGTTCTGAGGCATGGATAACCTAATATTTGCTGTCCTGGAGGATGCTCAATGGAGAAGGCTCCAGCAACACTAAATAAGATCTTATCACTAGTAGACCCCATACACTCAGCAGTGTGTTTATCTGCTCATTTTTCAGCTTCAGGCTTTCAACACTAGAAGATTTGAAGATTCTCAAACTTGGTTTTACTATAAAGATGATCAGATGTAAATATCTTTACTACACTGTGCGCAGAATAATATTCTTTTTGCAGTGCAGGTCATTATAGAAAGGGGAAGCAAGTCAAAATTTTGGTCCAAAATCTGGTTTAGTTGAGTCATGCAAGGTGTTGTGAAGAAACTGAGTCATTAAATTTAGTTGCAGGTTTGGGGCAGCACAAAAAATATATCTAGAGACTATATATATTTACAGTTTACCATCTTGTTTTCTCCATTCTTCTACATACTACAATCCTTTCAGGGCAAAGACACTTTAGCATGTGGGTGATTCCAATTTAGTATTTATTGCTCAGAAGATGGTTGGCTTGCTGATACTATGCTTTGTCTTCACAAACAATAATGAAAAGCTTCTGGTTGCTAGATACTTGCCAGTAAACCTACATGCTTAGTAATGCTGGGATTTTATGGTTGTTCATTGGTGGGTTTGGGATAAGTTTTTATGGGATGATAGATTTAAGTAGCTAGTGATGTAACTGGCCTGCAGAGCTCATAGGTTTCAAGTGAGACTTAGAGGTTTCAGTTAATTTTTTTCTGGTATGTTCTATTCTGGCCCTGGAGTCAGACAGTTCTAGAGGGGAGGGAGCCTTGTGTAGAGAAAGGAGACAAAGACTTTCAGACTCCTTCTTTGAATAGGCATCATAAAATTTTTAGGTGAACCATCAAATAGAAAAATCTGTCAGAATTAAGATACAGCTTTATAGGAGAAGAATCTTGGCTTAAACTTGAGAGCTATTTTCAATTCCTAGGGAAATGAGTTTATTTTATTTTGCATTTCAATGGAACCCCTTGGGTTGCATTTTTTAAAAGCACATTATCTGAAAAAGTTGTTTCTTAATGTAATAATGATAAAATAGCATGAGGCTCTTTAAAGCAATAATAATATAAAAGATATATTAGGCATTTTGATGCCTAATATTTTATATAGGCATAAATAAATTTGTTTATTCTCATTTCTAAATAAGTTTTCTTTTGATATTGTTTCTGATTGCTTTCAAGGTGTTATTAAATGCCCAGAGGCCTGGAAAATAATGATTTGTACTCAGGTTGAAAACTAGTCCTAACTGTTACCAAATAATCTGCTCATTTCCTCAGAGATGGAGAAACCAGCAGAAACTGCAATTAAAAGTATCAAGTGAAATAAATTAGTAAATCTAATTTTAAAAGAGCATGTTGAGAGAGAAACAAAAAGTTAAAAAAGGTCCTTTCATGCAGTTGTACACTAAATCTCAGGAGGTAGTTCTGTTTTAGCAAACCACACTGAAGCAAATGCTCAGTATTTGTGTAATTTATATCTAGAACAGCTCAGTAAATGATTTAGAATGCTTTTGAAATACAGAATAACACATACCCATTTAAAATCTAAAGGCAATCATTATAGCTACATTAATGATAAGTTTTTACTGGCATACTGTTTATTAATGTTGGATTTATTCA
Organism: Sialia sialis; assembly: GCA_009812075.1. Taxonomy (NCBI): domain Eukaryota; kingdom Metazoa; phylum Chordata; class Aves; order Passeriformes; family Turdidae; genus Sialia; species Sialia sialis. Next base: position 7,817,869 of record VRYO01001865.1, read on the forward strand.
AATTAAATTTTCTTTATGGTCTTCTCAGATAATTTGCATGAAAGTCCATATGAAAGTGTTCATAAAATTTTAATACACATTTAAGGAAATAAGTGTGTGTAAATGATAGTGTAAATTTGAGGAACTGTTTAGAAACTTGTCTAAAGGGGAGGGATGTTGGGTCACAGATATTTCTTATTTTTCAGACACAGTTGCATCCATTTCTTTCCTTAGAAATTTTTTTCTTTTCCACCTATCAAAATCTCACATCCTCTCCTTTTGCTCCTCATTGACCCAGCATTAAGAATGGTTGGGTTCTCATTTTTAGCATGAAAGATTTGGTAGTGCTTGAAAAATTTGCATTGTCTTTTTTTCCCTGGCTTCAGCCTCATTCTCTGGAGTTGCTTCAGGTGTATCAGTTTTTCATAACGTGACCACCAAGATGCTCCAGTCTTTAGGATTCTGTCCCATTACATAATGTGGTACAAATTAACTGGCAACTTCTTGGTTTAATGTAATTTTCATTCAGAGCTGCCTTTGGGCTGAGTGTTGAAACAACAGAGATGTCTGAGCTGATTTAATTGTAGGGGAAAATCTCTTTCATGCTTCAGGGCCTTCAAGCATATCCTGGACACGGCCTGAAAACTTAAAGCAAGTGCTATGTCTTTTTGATCCTGTGGTTTTCTATTGCATTGTGGTCAAACCTCTCAGTCAAGCCTGCTCCATGGCTGAAAGTCTGGTGGCATAATTGACAGCCTGGCTCTTTATTTTCCTTCTCACATCTCCAGCATCTGTCTCTGCATTCAGATAAAGACTGTGGTTATTGTATCAACATGTATGTATATATATATATAATATATATATGTATATATGTTATGTTGATTACAGTTTACAGGAAGGTCATCTGTAAAATACAAAAATGAAGTGAGGCCATATAAAATGTGGAACATTAGTAATTTAAACAAACAAAACAAACCAGACAAATAATTAAAGTAGTTCCTTTCTACCTCTACCCCGTGCCATTATACTTTGAGAACAGAAAAGCAGACCAAGTGAATTATGAACTTTTCAACATGATAAATATAGGCAACATGACATCTAGGATAGATTTGCAAATCTGGTTATGAAATATGTACTGATCAGTTTCTGCCAGTTGCAAGTAGTTACTGCTCTGGGACCTTTCCCTCTAAGTCAAATGGAAGAAGGAAATACGGAAAGCAAATATATTGAGAAGGCATGGGATGGGGGAAGAGAAACTTGTGGAAGTACTTCCTGAAGATAATTTGTTCTATTTTCTTTCTCAAGTCTGAAGGAATTTGAGTTGCTCAAAGTTATCTTGGTTTCCTTCAAGCAACTAGATTGTAGCATATTCTTTTAGTTTTGTTGTTGCCTACAGCCATCTTGTTTTAATGAGCAGTTTGAAGTCTTTGGGATGGGTTGAACTGTTAGCTCCTAGCAGCTTATCAAGTCTAGAACTGAGCTGTCAAAGTGTTTTTAAAGACAGCTCTGGAAGATGAAATACAGCTGTGGGAGTGAGCAGTTAAAAGCAGTTCCCTGCTGCTTTCTTGCAGCTATTTGGTTTTTATTTTCATTATATTTTGTATTATTAATAGAAGTAACTAAGAATTAAATGGAACAAGGCATCATCATGAGGTTTTGATAAGTGTAATTCAACTAAGTTGCTGCGGTATCTTTTCTGTGGTCTGAAATGCAGCGGGGTTGTAGAGTTCAGGTTCCCGTTTACATACAGTGTGTTTGACTGTTGACTCTGAATTTAATTTCTGACAGCACTAAATGCCTTAATGGAATACAGGCATGAGAGCAGAGACTGCTTGCTTTTAACAGCTCATCCTAGGAGGCACGCAGCCCCAGAGTGATGCATGTAGTAAAACACTTAAAGGCTGGGCCAGTTTTGTTTCCTGCCATTCTTTCAAAGGGAAAGGAAAAGTGTGTTACCATATACTGCTGTGTCCTCAGGGCTGCATGTCCTGGGATGGCATTAAGCCTGATCTCAATCCAAAGAATGGTGACAAAAATGGCTTGGAAAAAACAAATAAAGAAGAAGGTGAGACAGAATGATGTGGAAATAACTTGAAACAAAAGGAAGGGAATATAGAATTACTATGACATTTTCTTTTTGACGCTTCTTGTTGTGAGCCTAGATGGTGTCGATTATTTTTTAATTTTTTTTTTTTTACCATTTTTATCAACTCTTTTGCTGGAGATCTTCCCAGTGCTCATGTCTCCTTTGGCCTTTAATCACAAGGATTTCCTTCCAACTGCTCTGCCAGATGTCTGAGTTAAATGTGTTCAACAAAACAGAATATTTAAAAAGAAAAAAGTAACTGAACAAAAGTAACTTTCTTGCTTATTAAATCCTATATTATTACTTCATATTTCTAAGGACATAATTCTTACAAGATTTTCAATGCTTACAAAATTTTTAATTTTCAATAGGGAAAAATATTATAGCTGGTTTTTTGAGGCCTGTGTCTTTCTAGAGACACTAATTATTGACTTTCTTTAAAAATATAGAAAGATATAAATAATTTGCTACTTCCTATTTCTGTATATAACTCAGATGTCCAAGTAAAAAAAAAAAAAAAGTGGGCAGGTCTTATTCAAGGAATTTTTCAGTTTGTAAGTACAATCAAGGTTAGACATGCACTAAGCAGACTTGGCCCTCAGAGTTCATAAAGATAGGGTAGACAAGAATCAGGTTTTATTGTTTTTACTAATTGAAATTTTTCTTCTGTTAGTATTTATTGTCAATCCAAATTGGAAGAAAATAGTAAATGACAGGGAAAAGCATTTTGAGGTAACCAGTAGAGAATAGTGTGTTCTCTTGAGATGTGAAGGATCCAGCTCCATAATCAGGTCTTTAGCTCTTTCATAACCAGAATTTTGGTCCTGTGCTTCAGAAGTTTTCCTGACTGATTGTTGTCCAAACAAAGGCATTAAATCTGAGGAACTGGCACTGTTTGGGAAAACATGTTCCTTGAAAGACTTTTAGATGCAGCAGGAGAGTGCTATCATACAGCTAAGCTAATCAGACCAGACGCTATTTGTGTGTCACTGCTTCTCACCTCAACATTGAAATCAGGGTACTGTTGCTGTCAGGTGTTCTTAAGAGATTAAATCCGGTTTCAATTTCAAAACATTTGTTGGCTTTCCAGGTTGATGTGCAGCCAGTGCCATTAAAAATCATTCAGCACTTGTATTTTGGCTTGCAGGGAAGCAGAGTGCTTCACTGTCAGACTCTGGATGTTATGTCAGCTCCCTGCTGGCCTCTTGTCATGAGAGAGCACCTGGGGAGTTGAGGTGGGCACATGAGTACCACAGAACCTTTTGGCAGAAGCCAGACTCTCCTCTGCAGTCTCTGTGGGGCTGCTAGAGGCGGTATTAATGCTGTTCAGATTTGGATCCGGGCAAGCTGAAGCTGGTGTGGAAGCTGCAGATGTCCTTGTCCTTGTCTGTCCCTGTTCCGTGGTGCTGTGCGTGTTTAGGAATCCATTCAGCGCAGGTAGCTCAGGCTGTGCCTGCAGTACAAGTTCAGCTCTGGGGGCAGCAGCCAGAGCCCCAGGCAAGAGCCATGAAGTGCTGGCCCTTGTCAGAACAGAGAGCCCTGGGACCTGTGAGCCAGCCTGGGGACCTGACACTCAGGGGACAGCAGGAGCTGATGACTCCAGACTCTCCTTTCCTGTGACTGTGAGGGTATAAAAGCCCAGGGCTCCTTTGTTCCGAGTCCCGCCCCAGAGGCAGCAGCTTGAGCTGGAATTTTATTTTTCAGTCATGGTGCAATAACTGAATGATGATAAGGGTCAGGATGTCTGATACTGTGCCTGGGATCTAGTCAGGTATGAGTCTGGGGTGTGCGTCTGGGAAGGACCCTCGGTCTCATCTCAGGTGCAAGAGTGGCTCCAGGGTGGTCACACAGGGAAATTTCCTTAACACTGCCAGCTGCAGGAACTTCATGGCAGCCCTGGAATTGTTACAGGCTTTCTGGTGTTTTCAAATGTTTGTCATGGTCTTCCAGAAAATTCAGTGTCTGTTTTTACAAAAGAATACCAGATAATCTACCAACTGTGTTAGCATAAGAAAGAAATAAGCTTCAAGACACAGCTCTGTGAAGATGTTACTTTATCTCTTCTGATAGTATTTTTTGAGAAGTATCAGAAGCATTTTCACAGCTTTTCTCAGTCTAAAATTTAGCCTGTGTGGCCATCCTGAAAATGAATAGGAAGGAAAAAAAAATAGCCACTGCACAAAAACAGTCAAGTCAATACAGAAGAGAAAACAATCTGAACCCTGTACAATAGAAAAGCAAGGTGTATCAGTGTAGAAAACACAAGAGTCTTGTTTGTTTCACACTGAGTCTTTGAACTACTCCTTCAAGGAAGATTTAATATCTGTCACTGTCATTTGAGTCAGTTTGCTGACATTTTGCTGAAGGAGCCAAGAAAATAGATGTCAGTAATAGCCTTTATTTCCTTCTGTGGCAGTACAAGGGGTATAATCACCTGGTGTTTAAGGTTTTTGGGCCCCACTAACAGCATCTCTTCACCTACTTGAAGGGTGTGAATTTTAAATTTTTTGGATGTTATGATATACTGGTGCCCAACCACGCTAATGATTCTTCAGAAATAAGCAAGTTGCCTCACCAGCCAAGTTCAGTGCACTATATAACAGGACTTTTCCCCCCCACAACAGTCTTTCTTATATCCATGAAAATCGTTGACATCAACGAGCCAGCTAAATTGGGAAATGCACTTTGAGCTTTATAGTTCTAATTATGATGGGGCAAGCATCATAATTTGGATTAGGAAGCAAGTACAAGGGCCATGACTTATCTCTGAGCTGTAGCAAAAAAAGCATTTCTCTATTCCTAGTCCCCATGGACAGCTCAGGTCTTTTAACACTCCAATGCTACAAGGAGTTCTAGCAATACTTTTCTTACCCTGTTGTTTTGAGTTTTTTGGTGCAATCTCACAGAAAAACAGCCACAGGGTGACATTTTAATCATATTCATGCAGAATTAATGCAGATCTATAGAAGAATTTTTATGCAAAGAAGAGCCAAGTTCTATGTTGTTATTTTTCGTTTTGGATCATTTATTTCTGGTTAGGAGGTAATGTTCAGTTATCAAGACCAAATTTTTTGTACTTTTCAGGGAACAGTGGTTTGTCTTGCTGCCTATGACACTAAGCTATAGTTTCAAGCCTTGCAGATGAGAATTCATTATAATAATATTAACTACTAGTTAGACATGCTAGTTACAAAACCACAAAAGTTTAGATAGGTTACAGGCCACTTTGCTTTATGATGCATAGCCTCAAAACTGAGATTCTTTGGTTTATGTTCATGCAGTTAATAAGCCTTAAATACATGCAGGATATTTGTTACCATCCCACTTAGGGCACCAAATCATGTTAGGTTCTGATTATTAAAAGATGCCTCTGCCCCAGTTAACGTACAAATGAGACCATGTGTGGAAGCATTTGCTTCCTTTCCCAGTTCCACAGTTTGCCCTAGTGAGAATTGCTGTCCAGAGAGGTTATCCACATCTATCTCACTAGCCTGGCATCTTCTTGTTGTTGCTGTCTGTGTTTATCCCACAGTGGAATTTTGTCTCGTGTGCTAATTCCAAACCTTTTGCCCTGTGTGGGCTTGTTCGTTTTTTATTTTTATTTTTTTTCCCAATGTGATGGGATACTTACATTCTGGCATTGGCTTTCCAGAGAAGCATATGTATGAGAATTTCTAGGGAGACCACTACAATCTGGATAACCCAGCCACAGCCATTCAGAAATTGTTTTTATATTGTATGGTGAGGACGAACACATTCATCTGGGCTGTAGGGTGAACAACACCACATCACATTTTGTACTGAATTCTCTAAAACTTTTACTATAAGGTTTTTCTATAAACTTTTTTTTATTAATACAGAGATGCTTTTGAATTGCTAATTATATTTCAGTGAATCCTGCAGTTTTCCCCTCTAGAGTCTGCATTCATTCTGCAATGAAGAAAGGGACATTAGCTGAATTTCGGACTGGTATTTTGTGTTTAGTAGTAACAGGTGTTTGCTTTACTCTTATCTGAATTATGTTTTAATGGCAAAAACCCATGATTCCCCAGCACAGTTAACTTCAAAATAAAGGCTTTTTAACTTTGCTAATAAAGCCTATAAGAGAAAATGGAAATGATGTGGTTTTTCCATGCTCTAATCTGTAGGAAAATCTTACTCAGTGGGTGAGCTGTGATTTGGTGAATGTGTGGATGTGGAATGCGGGTGTTCTGGCTGCATTTATTGGCTTTTGGGTTTTGTGTGCATGTGTTTGTTTTGCTTTGGTTTTGTTTGTTTTTCTTCTGTTTTTTGTTTCTTTTATTCTTTCAAATGGAAGCTGAAATACCATACAGTTAGAGATCATAAATGAGGTACTCAATTTATTGTAAGCAACTGACAGCAACTTGATGTTTTTGATTTGTTCTGTAGGAAAAGATAGCCGTAATAAGTTTAACATGGTTGAAGAGCAGCAGAATCTGATTGTGTATTATTTCCAGTTCATTATACAGAACTATTTTAAGCAACTGAATTTGAAGGAAGAGTCTTTTTACACCTAAATTGACCAATTTGAGATTTTCATGTTTATTTGGATTAAAGTAAACAATATACTCTAGCAGATTTTACAAGTTATAGTTTATGATCCTGGGGTACTTAGCATAGTAGACTAATTCTGACTGTATTTTAATTTTTTCTACTACTAAAACTGGAATGGAGAATTATATAGTCTGAGCAAATTACATTCTCTGAAGCCTGTGGGGAAAAAAAAAAAGACTTCTTCAATGTGGCAAAGCTTGTCCTGTCTTGGACATGAATTATGCAATCTGCTGGACTGATGAAAATAGCAACATCTAAGCATTCACTATTTTTCATTGTTGGGGTTACATGACTGATTACTTGTGCTCAGTTGGTACTTTACGTGGGTTTGGTTTTTTAGGGTTTTTTTGACTTTTAAACCTGACTCACCTTTTGAGTTTACTATGAGATTAATTTACAATACATAATTCTTTCTTTGTGCTCTTAAAGGTGTTTATAAGCACTGGTGAAAGTAGTACTTAAGGGGATGTTGACAAAATCTTATCATTTTCAAAAAGATCAATTTCACAGTGGTTTCAAAAACTGCGTCTGATTATGGGTCACAGTGTCAGTTTTGTTGTGTTCTTACAAATCAAATTGCATGTGTTTTATCTCTTGCTGTGTTTTTAAAATAGTAATATAGCAAACAAAATGAAAGCTGGCTTCCTAACTCGAAAGAGGTGTAGCAATTTCTGCATAAGGATACACAAGAATATCTATGATTCAGAAAGTTAATGGAAGGTATAAAAGCATAACTGTATCTAAAAATAATGATAGAAAAAAAACCTGAGGTGATGTAGTGTGTTAAACATCATCCTGTTTTAACTGAAGAAAATCTATTCAACACAGTATGTTTGTAAGTTAGTGACTGTGACTAAATTTTAATACCTTCAAGCTGTAAAAGTGTTCCTTGAGCTGGACATGTGGGAAGAGTCCCTTAAGAGTTTTGCCCTTAGTCTGGAAACATGAACCTTTATTTCTTGAGCTAGAAGGCAAGCCCAGTAATTTAGACTTTGCAGTCTCTGAATCCCAAAACATCTTCGGGATTTACTGAATGGACAATGGTGTATCATGTCAGCTGAAGTTGTACTCGTGTGCCCTAATGCACCTTGCAAGTCTGAGTCTCATTCTTTTCCATACAAAGGGAAATGATTTTACAGCAAGAGCAGCAATATGTTTTTAACCCAAAGCAATTCACCATCTGATTCATCTGAGGCTTGGTAAACTACAGAGAGCACTGAATTGGATTTCATTTGAAATAAAGAAAAAACCCCTAAAAGATCAGAATTAGTATTTTCTACTCAATCCAGCCAACTGCAAGATGTTTCCATTTTTATAAGAAACTGATGGTGATGCAAACCACATAGAAGCCAGGAGCAGAAAACTTCCCCTACTTGAGAGGAGGTATCATCAACAGCTTGCCAGTTTATTGCTAATATTTATTCTGTACACTTGACAACTGGTTTGAATGATTGCAGAGTGTATTATCTGTAGACATCCAAACTGACCTCCTGGCCAATTTCTTTCACCTATGTGTCTCTCTAATCTGTGAGCCCTTTTCTGGTGCTGATGGGTGTCTGCATCTATATCCTTGACCCCTCATTGATCTGAGCAGAGAAAGTTTTTTCTCAGTTCTTGAAACCATTCTGCAAGCTACTGATGCAGAGAACAGAACATGCAGTCATGAGACTCTGCATTTCTCAGGCAAGAAACTAGTTCCTCAAAGATGCCAGCGTGCTATACTCTTGATGTTCAGTGACATTTTTAACCTGGGGTCTTCCCTCTGAAGAGCTGCTGATTTGTTTCAGATCTTCCATCTTTCCTCTTTCTACGTGACTAATTAAGTTTGTAAGTAAGAGATGTGTGAGGTGGTCTTAATATTGCTGCACCTACTCCAGACAATGATGCAAAAAGGGTGGAAACGAAAGCCTAAAAGCCTCTAACACTGTGAAGGTATTCCCGAGAATCTGTCTAGGAAGACCTGGCTTAGGGGAATCAAGCTTGCACTTTTGTGGAACAGAAACACATCTCTTGGAGCTACTCAGCCTCATCTGGAAACATATAAGGTAAATCGAAACAAGAGGAGAGTGAAAAATGAGCCTAAATCAAATGAAAGAGATTATATTTTGTAATTTAGTCCTTACTGGAAGATAGTTGTGTAGAAAAACTAAGTTTCTGAAAAGTTCGTATATTCTGCAAGAAATCTTTCACACTAGAATTACTTATGTTGATCGCAACTCTCTTGAGTGTGCCATCTCAGAGCAGCCTTTGGCAAAGGCACTGTTTAGCATGCAGTATTGATCTGATGGCGAGAGGTGCTGAGTACCCAGGAAGGGTGAAGGGAGCACATCTCAAATGGCTTCTAAAAACTGCTAGTGTACAAGTGTATGCCTCACTTGAGAAATAAGAGTAATACTGATTTTAGTAGGACCATGTACATCTTATCCTTTCCTATTAAATAAAAATCTTTTCACACCTGTCACACATGGGGCACAGCAAGGGAAAAGCTTCAGGTTCCAGGTGTGAGGGATTTTGGAAAACAACTGTAAACATATTTACAGATGACATGTTTTGTAAGGAAAAATGCAGGAAGTTTCTAGATGCTGTGGTGCAGTGCTTCAGAGGTTATTTGGTATCAAATGAGAGAGTTTGAATGCTCCAAGCATTATGCCTGATTTCATTTGGGTTAATCTGCCTTGGAAGGTGTGTTTTCTGACTAGGTACCCTGTACTGAGGCTGTAGGCTGACGTGCTGTTCGTTTAACACACCTGTGTTAGCACTATCAGAAAACCGTAAGACCTTAGGATCTTGATTACAAAGGTTGATACTGCTCAGCTTTCAACAGAACTAGCAGCTGTTGACTTACAGAGGAATCTAAAAGTTTGTCTTCAAAAGCAAGTTGACTTATGTAAGCTTGGTGATGCATCTAGGATTTTTCAACATAATCATTTGCTCACAAATGAGTGTTCACAATCCAGGTTGTCCAAACTGATGGCATAAATTCTATTAGAGCAGCATGTACTCAGGAGGGTAGAAAGATGTCAATTTTTAATCTCTTCTTTATGCTGGAGGAGTAAGGATGTGGTAAAGATCTATCCCATTCTCTGTAGAAAGCACAGAATGAATCTTCATAAACTTGGTCTGAAAAGAAATCCCGTATGGAATCAATGTTTGTAAAGCAATGCCAGAATTCTGCCTCTTGTGGGCAGAAATAACTGTGACTGCTAACCTTTAATGGATTGAGGAAAGTCAAGGAGCATGTTTCTGACAGCAGCAAGAGGATACTGTCTGGAGTCTGAAAGCCTTTCACAAGGTTATGAAATGGTGCTGATGGGCTTCGGTGCTTCAGGTGTCTGTGGTACATGAGCTCTTTGGGCAATTTTGTCATCAGCTGTTTGCTGGTCTTTGTCATGTTGGTGTCATTGATGTTTGACACATGGGGGAATTACATTGACTGATCTGCAGTAACAGCCTGATTCAGTGTCCAGTGAAGCTAATGGGGGTCTTTACACAGGCACAAGTTGACTTTTAGTTTCCAGATGCTCTTCACTGCGTATTGTAATTGCCTGCTGTATGGTTTTCAGGAAAATGACATCTCTGACATAATGATGTATCTGTGAAATGTAGAAATTCTTGCTGTTGCACTTGGGACTGTTTGATTTCTGTCTTACTGCAGTACTTCTATTTAAATTAAAGCAGACCAAGTTTAATGATGCAAAATGCTACATTTAAATCCTTCTGGAATAAGTAAACACTTGTTCTGCATGTTACTAAGTCTTTATATAAAAACTTCATAACTAAGTTAATTACTAATACCTAATACTAAAATAACTGACCTAACTTCTAACATCAGATTAGCAGTGCTGCTGGATGTCAAAACAGTAATTATTACAGGTGAGAATCTTCTCCTGACAAAATGGCAAGTCTGCAATCACTAGAGGTTCATACATGGAGCAAGTCTAGCCTAGTGCATTTCTAAAGAAGACAACTCATAACTGTGCTGCTAAAGCTTAGCTGATTTTAGGTATTAAGTGATAAGAGTAAGCAAATGCACCAGAAATGAATGCAAAGTGAAGTTTCCTGGCTCTCTAGATTGACACTTTGGTAGATTTGTTTGCATTCCCTTGGAATACGGATATTTACATGTTTACTTGATTTTTTTTTTTTTGAGTTGCTAGACCACTCTGAGGTCAAAGCAAATTCTATCTTAGTGGTGATGGATGGCCCATGCTACTGTAGTATCAAAAGATTTCACATTTCTTCATGTACCTATCTTCATGTAATTTAGACTTGATATTGACTGTTTTCAGAACCTTTGGAAAAAATATTATTTTTTTTCTTTCAAAAATATAAGGCCAAAATATAAATGATGACCTATTCTGTTCTTATTTCCTTCTTGAAGTAGCCAATCCTAATTTAATTGTATTTATTTAAATCTAATGTAGGTTTTTTGAATTGAGTTGATTTATGAAGATAAAGTTTTCTCTTAACATTTGCACTCCTGTCTTGTGATACTTGTCCACTTTCTAAGGCTGCAAGAAATTGGATGTAGGAGAAGCCCAGCAATTAGAGTTTGGCATGGAAAATAAATAGGCAATTCTATAGGTAATAATGCAACTGGAAACCAGGGAACCTGAAGTCCCAATTTCTTTTAAATGTCTTTGTTTTCAAGAAGTAAATCTAAAGGTGTAACTGAGAATGAATGTTTTTGGGGTGGAAAGTGGAGAACATATAAAAGTGATTAGACTTATTTTGTTACTTTTTTCTGTTTTGGTTTTAAGCATTGCATTTAAATTCAAAATGCCTTATAGGTATGATTGGAAAACATGTTTTTGAGAGAGACTGAATGGGAATGCAAAATCTTATCAGATGAAGTTAGGAATATATATGAGATAGTGTGGTAAATGGAGCAGAGAAAAAAATTGGAGCTGAGGCTGAAAGGGAAAGCTGGGAGGAGAGAAGAGAGAATGCAAAAAAGGATCCAGGCACCAGTGAACAGAGCACTGAAAAAGAGAAAAAAGAAGAATTTGAGGAGACCTTTTAAGGATCCACACTTGAGTATATTGTAGTCTGTCACATGACAAGTTTCTTTCAAAGACATTTCCGACATGATAGAAATTGTGGTATTTTGTAATCAGTTCTGTTTACCCAGTTAGCAAGTTAATGTTGAAGCATGTGGGTGTGAAAACTTGCTAAGGGGAAGTTGTTCTTTTGTCTCTTAACTCTGCAGATGGTGTAACCCAGAAATTTGTGGGTCTTTTGATCGATAAATGCTGAAAAGTGTATGTGGATGTTTGCTTTGTTTTGGTTGTTTTGAAATAATTTTCCCTGGGCCATGATCAATCCAGTCTTTTATTACCACTCAGGGTACTTGTTGAAAAAATGAGACTTGGCAAGCCATTTCTTTCTTCCCCTATTAATAAATTTCTAGAGTTTGAAGTAAAATGGGATTGAATAATCTAGTAAATCTATCATACTCCAATGGTGTCATCAAAAGAAGAATAAGATTGAGAAGCAGGAATGAAGTTTTAAAACCTCTTAATTCAGAATATCCCTGCTGATAGGGGATAGCTTGTTAAATCCTGTAACCTTGAGACCATCACCTTCCCTCTCTCCTCCTTGGAGGAGCAATGTTTATTCAATTTCTGTCTCACTTTTAAGAGATCTTGCAACTTAGAAAAGGCTTTCTCTGTTTTTGTCTCATTTTTTCTCTTTTGATCCCACCCTTCCTAATATCATTTACTTGCTGTTTGATTCCCTGTCATTGCAGTAACCTAGGGGTCCTTAGAGGCCTATCTTCTCTTCCCTGAAGCTTCAGGGTTAAAAAGAGTAATGTGATGCAGCTTCTGTGATTGATAAAAAATAGATATCACAGTCTTTCCTGTTTTGTCTAGCAGGATGCCTTTCTGCCATCCCTTGCTTTGACAGCCTCTCCCTATAGGTTGTAGTTTCAGTCTTCCTTTGAATGTGGGTAGGCCAGAACCCTGGCAATTTATCTTTTTATCACAATTTTATTTCATTCATAGTGCCTGTGTATGAACATCTCTCCAGGCAGGTTCTGTTCTTGGCCACAAGGAAGGCAAGAGATGACATGCCCAATTCTGACAAATGTGTTGCTTTCCCTAAGAGGAAACCTGAGAGAAACCACTTTACAGTGTGCCTGCATTTTCTTATTGTTCTGTAAACTCAAGGCAGGTTGCCAGGTTAATGTATTTTGAGAACTGAGCAAAACCAAGGCTTGTTGTTGGCTTTTAGGGTCTTGCAAGTCACTGTCCTTGCTCCCTAAATTCTAAGACAGATTCTAAATTTGGCTTCATGAATTTTTGAAGGATATTTCAACTGTTTTTTCCCCCTACTGATAAACCTTTTCCCTATCTGGAGAAGTACCACACCACAGTGTAGTCCTAGTTTATTTAAAGAAATTTACCCATTTGTGGCAGTGCAGGTAAGGATTGCACCTTTAAAAAAGTTTTTTCTCCTCATAATCTGTAAATCTCTTTGCAAGGAGAGAGCAGTTTTCATTAGCATTTACCAAATTTAATTTCATTTTAAATAATTTGGTTAAAGAGATGTGTTTATCGGGAAAGCAAAGTGGACAAACTTCAGTTTTTCATAAGGTAGTGTAGAAATTGCTTCAAATAGCTGCAGAGCATTCAGACATGGCCTGTATTTGAGTCCCAAATTTTGTTCTCCTTTTGGGGTTTCTAAATCACCTGAACTTTCTGCCCACACAGGGCTGTCTCAGGCTGAGTTATGGATCAAATGCCTGGTCAAGCTGCCAGTCTTTGAAAAAAACATTCCTCCTTCCCAAGGGGTTATTTTTGGAGGCCTTTTAGAGAAAAAAAATTAAAATTAAGTAAATGTGCGTGTATTTCTTTAAAAGACCAGCTCTGGCAGATGCAGCATGGTTCCCAGCAAAGTCTTTTTGAATTAAATGGGATAAGTATAAGTTGCCAACAGCAGCAACAAAAGATGGTGGTGGGGGGAGGCAGAGGGAGAAACAGAAAATGTGTTGACAGTGGGTCTGAGGGACGCAGCCCGAAACAATAGGATGCATGTTTAGCATGACTGGCTCTATTCATTCTCCTGTCAGTGCTTGACGTGCCAGCCTCTCAAAGGCAGCAAAGCTGCAGGAAGTGTCACTTCCTCACACAAAATATATAGAGGAATTTCCTTGACACTATGTTCTTCAGCTGAAAATGCATAGTTCTTGATGGGTTTTTGATTAGTGAGTAGCTCTAAAAATCTGCTAACTTAATAGTTGTGATGCTGAAGAATAATATGCATGCATGAGAAAGGCCAGTTATATAAATCCTTGTCTGATGACTGGGCAAGCTTTTTCTCTTATGCTACCCAGCATAGTATTTAAGCCTGCTGAAATGCGTAGGAAAAACACTGTCTGCATCCTATAAATGCTGTTTTTCTGATTCAGATTACCTTAAGTACATTGAGTCCTAAGGTGGCATGTGATCAGCTGCCATTCAAGACCATGTGTACTTTGCTGCTGGCATGCAGCCTTGTGCCACATTTTCCTTTAAGTATGATCTCAGGCCACTATTTGATGACCTTCCAAGCCCTTTAATATGGCAAGAGAAATGGCTTGAAAATTGCATATAAAAAGTGAACTCCCGATTACTCTATATTTGCAGTACTTCAGCACTTCACTTGCACAATAGCATTCTGTTGCAAAATAACTGTGGCCACTTCAGCTTGCCTCGATAATGCCACTAACCCCACTGCAAATCCATGCCTGTTTTTCTAAAACCTCACCTGCATTTTCTAGAGCTGCTCTTTCCACACTGATCTCTTGTTTGTAGAACTTGCAAGAAAATATATTCACTATACATTCAAATATATACATAACAATATATTCAGGTCATTTATAGTGTAACCTAAACTAAAGGACATCTGAGAATACTTGAAGGGTGAAGGATTTCTGTCTGTATCTTCTGATGAATTGTTGCTCCCTGGACTAAGAGCTGCTCTTAGCATTGGTTCACCATGGCTATTTAAAACATTTGTCTGTTTAATTCCCATGTCCTACAAGCACTGAGTTTGCAGTGCTTGGTGAGAATCTGCTTTTGAATGTGGGGCTTTTCTTGTTGTTTTTTTTTTTTTTTTTTGAAAGATAGTATGAGCTTGAGCTGTGCAGAAATATTGAGCAGTCCTGCATGCATTGAAAATCTATTGAAAAATGTGGGGCAAGTGTCAAGCTCTTCCTGAAACCCACAGAGTTTTTCAGTTTTCTCAGGAAATGTGTCACAAATAATCTTTCTGAAAATTAGTTCTACTTTCTGAAAGGAGCAGTTGATTATATCCCTGCACAGACTCTTTCAGTACATAAACAGTGTAAGTAGGTGAAAGGCAGGTTAGCTTCTCTGCAGTGATTATCATGATTGCTTTTCAGCTTGCAGCTTTAAAAAAAAAAAAAGCCAGAATGCTTCACAGGCTCTTATTTTATTGAAATAGTATTTAAAATAAAATACAGATACTATTTCAGTGTCTAAAGGTAATCTGGTACTTGCATGCTTTGCAGTAGAGCCAACACCAAGGCATTCAGACTTGGTCCTTCTCCCCTTTTGCTTTCAAAAGTTGATACCAAAATTTCTATATGGTTGCTAAAACCTTACCATAGTATTTGATAGTGAAAAGGCTTTGAAAACAGCCAAGGAGATACTTCATAAGAATATTTATGTATTACTTAAGTTAGAGTACAGTTGCAAATTGCAATTGATTCTTCAAATATTTTGGAAACACAAATGCAAAATGCTGGTGCTCTTGATGAAAGATGCATGGATAGCAATTTATTGCTACTTTCTTAGGAAAAAATAATCTCCTGATGGGAGTTCATTAGAAAACAGTTTCTTTTGTGCATTTAAGCAGCGATTTATGGCTGTTTAATAATTATTTGATGATCTTACTGTATATAATTTTCCCCAATTCCTAATGTGAATTCAAGGATTTATTTCTCCATCATTCTCTCTACTCTTCTATGTATTTCTGAGAATAAAGTAACTTAATATGAAATGAATATGTTAAAAAAAAAGAAGAGGCAAGTAATATGTAAATCTATATTTGTAATTTGGTAAACCCTTCTGCAGTCATATGGAAGAGGAAGCTGGAAGATTTTATTTGTGGAAACTTAGGTGTCAATCTTAAGGTTTTATAATGACTCACTAACATAAGTGTTTACTTCAAAAAGCAGAACTGACTCCACAAGGCTTTTTGAGATGTTGCTGCATTTTTACTTTTGAGTCCGTCCTTTGCATCTATAACCGTCTCTGAAAAATGAAGCTGAGACATAGTCATACATAATGGACTATATATGCTACCACTGAAGAATTGTATTAGAATAGTTAGTCTTCATTAGCCTTGTCATCCTTATGTGTTCTAGGATAGAGCTTATAAAGCCCAAATGACTTCTACCTGACCAATTTTTATTACACTTCTAGAAGGATCTGCCTTGGCTTAAAATACGTGACGTGCCATTTCTCTTTGGGAAACCATATTCTTTCACTTCTTCACTTTATTTTAGAGAGTGTGTATGCATGAGATGAAAATTGAGATGATAATTCTATACAGTGTTCCCCTTCTGTGAGCTTGTTATATGAATTTTCCTTTTTTAATCAAAGGTTCCATGAATTTCATGTAATGCAGGATAGCTTATTGCAGACTGCAAATATAACAACGTGACCTTTTAGAGTGATGTTTTTATTTATATTTCCTGCATAGCTAGGAAAGGGGACTTCCACCTAATGTGAAATAGTAATGAGGGATTTTTTTAAAAAAGTAACTAGAGAAGTTAAATATGATAAGTTATGTATCTTCAAGGTTGAGTAGCAGTTATATTCCCTATTATCTACACAGTAATTTCACAACTATAAGGTGCACCGGATTATAAGGCGCACTTCCTGGTTGTCGGCAAATTTCCAAACTTTGTCTCCATATAAGGCGCACTTGTTTTTTTTAAAGCAAGGATTCACACGCAACAAAGTAAAAAATTAGTAACGGAATCGCACAATCGCGGGGTTTACTGGCAGGTGCTCAATTTGCAAACATTTTTCACATATCAGCGTAGCCTTTAAACGCAGCCCCAGGCGCCCTCCCCGTGCCGCGGGCCCCAGCACTCCCGTCCAGCGCTGGCTGCCACAACTCTCGTGGCTCGCACTTCCGGGTTGGCAAATTTCCGAACTTTGGCTATGTGTAAAGGTGCACTTCCAGGTTTCGATAAAAATTTTAGTCAAAAGGGTGCACCTTACAGTTGTGAAATTACTGTATATGTTCAGAAAGAGAGAGAGAAGCCGAAATAGAAACTACAATCTTCTGAGGACAGGTGATTATTCCAAAGCCGATTCAAATAAGGTGGAGTAGCTTTATGTAGCAAACAGGTCAGGACATTGCCCAGGCACTAGACCTGTATGTGCCATTGGAGCTTAGATCCGAAACAAGATGTGACTGGATGTGTATGTTTTATTTGTTTGTTCTGACATAAACAAAGAGGAAAGCTGGAACTTCAGCCAGAATATATCAGCCTTCTGTAAGCATAGCTGATGACAAAGATGTGCTCTCAAACCTGCCTCTTTCCTGAGTTAAGGGAAGCAGGGATGTATAATATGGAAGTCCTATGGGATGTACAGCCCTGAATCCTCTACAGGAGGTAGAGGTGTGAATTCCCTTATTTATGAAACACAGTGGAATGCGTTCCATAATGGCATAAGGAATAATAATAAATCAATAAGGAATGCTCCTGAAATTTCCTCTTGTAATCTAGGACATTGTCAAAGAACTTAAGCATTCTCAAGACGTCTGCTCAGTTTTATTCAACCATGTCCCATGAAAATAACCCAGCCACCACTGCAGCATCATAGTACTTTGTGTTATTTTCTGGATAGTAAAAGCATCTTTACCAGCGCTATAAATACATCTGCTGCAAAGTTTATTGATGCAAACCTCATGAAAGTGAACGAGGGATAGGAAGAGAAATGTGGGTGGGGTAACGTCTGATGTAAATTTTACCTTATGCTTCAAGAAATCTTTTTTTGGCATTCTATTTCTAAGACCAAAGACTGTATGTGGTGAAAAAAGAGGGGAAAAAAAAGTAGAAAAGTGGAAATGCTTATGTATGTGTGGTAAGATGCTTTGCAAGGCTTATTTTTCTTCAACCTGTAAAAGGAATCATCAGGAGATGTTTCACTGGGATGACTAGAGGCTGAAAGGGTAATACTGAAAGAAAATCCTCTAAGATCCCAGAATCAGGGAAATACTTCTTGGTTGCTCTGTCAAGCTGATAAATAATACTTTTTTTGGTAGCATATTAACTGGTTTTGACATTTGAATGTTTTTCTCTCAAATTAAAAGTTGAATTTTGTTAATGAAAATGTGGATTGGTACCTACATTTTGATTTTAGAGCTGCATATGTGAATACAGACTTGCATTGCATTTTGTCCGGAACAGAGGATAGGGAAGAGGAGATCTGGATATGAATATTTGCCGTGGTCCCATTTCTTCAACTACTTTTACCCTTTATTAAGGGCCAGTTAAGCATACATGCTTTTTTGTTATGCAGCATGTACATAGTTCTTAAATCCTGGGCAGTGCAGTTTTCCTCTTTCTCAGAAATTTTATCTTACATTAGCTCCACTTTGTTATGAAGTATAAATTATTGCACAGTGATGATGTAGCATGGAAAATCATGACCTCAGTAATAGTTGTACTTGCTTTTAAAAATTAAGGATTAGGAGTCATGCCTGCAGCTGAGATCTAATTCCTAGAAATGCCTTTTCCATTACTATTAAATAGAGAATATTTAGATACCCACTTCTTGCTTGGAAAGAGGCCAACAAGAGAGAGATTTAAAAAAAAAATAAATCTAAGAAACAAGTTGTTTGGCACAGTCTGCTGGGGAACTCCTGTATCAGTGTTTAATTTTACAGGGTTTTCCCTCTGGTTAGGAATTTGAGTACCAGGAGTTATAAGTGCAAACGCATTTATATTAGCTAGAATTCTGGTGTAGTCTTTTGGAGTAATTTGACAAATTAATTACACATTGTCCCCGATAAAATGTGCCACAATATACTCAAATTATTCTGAACTAATTGATACTAACACAGTAGTAACTAATTAAAATGGTCCTGTGATAATTAAGTGATACAATGATAACGAGATTCAAAACCTGTAGACAAATTTTAAAGCTTTATGTCTGGTCATGTGACAGACCTGTAGGCAAAATCAATGGGAGCTAAGTTTCTTCATCTTTTCCCAAACCATAAAAGGACTTGATTAAAGCAGAAGTGACTGGAAAAATCAAACGGAATATATCTACTGAAGCATTTAAATGCTGAGGTGAGCAAAATTTAGATTCTGGATTTGAATGTAACATGTCCTTCAACTGTGTAAAATAATTTCCTAATTTAGTTTAATGTTCTTATAACAGTCACTACTAGGGTTGTTTTCTCAAAGTTACAGAATTAGATCCTAAGAAATACTTTTTTGTAAGCTAGTGAGCTGGTAGAATTGCTGATACTGAAAGTGATTACAGGAATAATAGGAAGATTCTTCTTTCCTGGGTTTCCCTGTCTATTTGTTACTTAGATGCTTATCAATTGTGACAGAAAAAAAAAAAAAAAGCACATTGTTTACAGGAACTGTTCTGCTGACTAGAGGAAAACAAAACCTTGATCTTGGTTCCCAGAAAGTTAGTAGCTGGAATTATTTCAGATTATATTAATGTTTTGTTAGAGAGAAATTATTATTATTATTATTATTATTGGAATGGAAGTTTCCTTGTTCTTTGCACCACTTTTGTAAATAAATAAGAACATGTTCTCAAGATGATCTGTTCACTACAAAGGGTTGCTGTCAAAACACTTCTCTCTCACTTTGGCTGGCTCCTCACAAACTTGATGAGTAGAAATCATGCAGCAACAACAACAAGTTTGATATCTCCCTAAGTATCAATTCTGGAGTTTTTTCATTTATGTCCAAGTCTCTAAATTGCATATTCAAATTTGAATATGGTTAATGACACCATTTTTTTCTTGGTTTTTGTTTGGTGGTGTGTTGGGTTTTTTTGGTTTTTGTTTTGTTTTTTTAACTGTAGAAGTTAATATTTATTTTATTTTCCTATTTTCTGATTTGCATTTTTTCCTGATTCAAAATAGGTCTTAAAATTTAAAAGAAAGCCTTTGCCTAAGATACTTGACTTCAAGTCTGTTCAAGTTAGTGATTTTGAAGGCATTAAAAACATTTGTCCTCTTCAGTGAAGAGCAACTCTAGCTCAAAAAGACATAAAAAATCCTAACCAAGAACACAAACCAAAGCCTACAACCTCCTCCTCCTAAAATTCTCCAACCAAAAAAAAGTGTATTCAATCTCTTTTTCCAGTGAAATTTTCAGGTAAAGTGGGAGCTATAATAATAGCATACTTACTGTTATTTTAATATCAGTGTTCCAAGATTATATGTGTTAAGTGATAGAAATAAAGATAGGTACATTGAATAATCAGGTTTTTATTAGATTCTTCTAATTTTGACAAGCAACTAATTATGGAGTGTCTGAACAAGTCACTCCACATCTGCTTAATATTGCTTGATCTCTGAAATGGGAAAGTAATTATTCACTTGCATATGTTTTTTTTATAAGTTGTTCTTGACAGGTGATAGCTTAAACCAAACACATAGTTCTAGATCTGATTAAAAAAAATCTAATGCAAAAACTGGTTTCTCAAAAGTATTTGTGATCTTGGGGAGATTAAAGTTTACTCCAGCTATGGACCTGGTGGCTGACATTACAGAAGCCAATGGAAGAAACACCTGTTCTTCATTTTTCAGTTTATCTTAAAATCAGAAATTCTGTCTTCATTTGGAAAAAATGTACACATATTTATAACACTCTGGAAACTACTCTTTAGCAGAATTTGGGCTTTTAATTGACTTGCACTCAGGCTTAGGACATTTCATATGAGTGAATTTTCAAAGAGTTTTGTATTTCTAAAGAACTCTAGGGTTATTAAAACAAAGGGTGATCATAAATTGCAGCAGAGACTTGAAGAAATTTAAAGCAGGACTTTTTGGTCGTGCTCTGATGTGTCTTTTGTAGTATGACATTAACCTGTTCTTACTCTCCACTTCTCATTTTGCCCGTTCTAAAATGGAAATATCATTACAGTAATTTATGGGTGCAATTTTTGAAATAAATTTTTGTCAGCTTGTTGGAGAGATATTTTCTGAGAATATATTTTTTATACACACATGTAAATGATGAGTCAAGAAAGCAGAAAATATTCTATCAAACTTGAATACGAAGTACAAAGATGATATGGCACCATTTTCTATAGAAAGCAGCAAAGAGTTTAAGTGTTCAACATCCTCAATCATGAAGGCACTCTGAGCCCATAGTCCTGAATATTTACAAAGAAAATTTCAGAGCCACTTGGGTTGTCCTTTTGCCAAAATGGCAAACTATAATAAAATTATAATTAAGGGGAGTAACACTAGTTCAGCAAAATCTGTACTGAGAAGTAAATATGTAACGTAAATATATTTAAGTAAAAATCTGTACTGGGAACCATGTTTGTAGAAGTAGGGTATTTGTACCCTATTTGGCTATTTCTTGGGGCAATTTTGGATGTGTTTTTTGTGTTGAAATTGGAAGCAGATTGCTTCCAGGCTTGTTACTCTTTGTGAAATGGGAGTGAAAGAAGTTGCATATGTTAATTTTCAACTTGAATGTAAATTGCCCTCTACAAGACAGTCATGTCCTGTCTTGCAAGAAAATGGGCTAATTTGTTTGGTTGCTCTCGTTTCCACTCAAATACCATGTTTGTGTGTAAATTGTCTGAATGTCTCTCCTACACAAGAATAGAGAAGCTGTTTGAAAAGAATTATTTTCAGAGTCTGCCTTTGCATATTCAGTAGGATTCATAAAACAGTTTCTCATTACTGATTTCTTCCCCATGTTATTTAATTCTTAACCATGGCATTCATATCACTGCATAATGTATCAGATAGATTTTTAGAAGTCATGTATTCAAAGGTTACCTGTTGGTACTTCTCCGTGGTACCCAGTGAAGTTGTGCATGCTTCATCATTGGGAATATTCAAGGTGGGCTTGGATAGGGATTTTAGCAACAGGATCAGGTTAAAAGTGTGGTCTTTAAAGGTTCCTTCCAACCCAAACCATTCTGTGAATCTGCAGCATGATGACTCGGCACTTAGTTTTTTGGAGGCAGCAGGACACCAAATTTATACACGATGTGGAACTGAAGAAAGTATCTTATTCCTGTAATACCCTCCCAATGGCAATTTTTAGTGGCAACACATGTATCTGTGTTGTAAGCCAGGTTTCTGTAATCCATGAAATAATTAAAATGTTTGCAGCAAAAGGCTTGTGAAATTTTCAAGTGAAATAGGAAGGGAAAATCAGAAAAATGCCCTCCAGAAAAGCTCCAATCTTTGCACTTGCATATGTGTGTGTGTACACAGGCATATGTTAGCGTTTTAACAACATCCCCAGCATATTGGGAATCTCATTCTGCACTAAGTTCAGCTGCTACAGGAGTGAGGTGCTGCAGCTGCCTCGTGTCATAAAGAAATGGTTTGGCAAGAGTCTTCTCTCCATCTCTACCTAGCAGAGTAATTAAAGCATTAGTTTATCTTTGGCATCTTGGACACAAGGCAGAGCAACAAGTGTGACTGTGGAAGTCAGTAGGCAATGACAAATGCTGAAGAACTGTTGAGTTGTTTTTGTTTTTTTTAGGATGCAGTCATCCTTGTTGATACATTAAGATGTAGAAGTTAATAAAAATGATGAAATAGTGTATTGAAACAGTGTTTGAAACCAGCATTTAAACCAGCTCTGAAAATACATTATAAGGTTGTTTTCTAATATTCTTATTTCAAAAATGTGGATACTATTCAGTAAATTTATGATCATCACATCAACGTTCTGTATGGGGTATTAATAATATGGCAAGTCTATCTACCAAACCAGATGCTTTTCACAGCTAGATCCTAACTTGGTAGTTATGGATATGATAGAAAATATGAAAAGCTTCTCATTATTATCAGCTCATTTATTGCATAATGAATGTGAAGATATTATCACTGTATTTAATCACCCCATCAAGTTTAAGAGTGGAATAGTGCACAGAAGATATCTTAATTCTTATGCTGTGAAAGGTAGATTGTGTATAAAATGTATTGTTTATATGATGATAATATTGTGCCCTGCTGCCTTTACAAAAGTAGTTAGCAGTCTCTTATGCTCTAACAGGTGCTTGTGCAGCACTTTTCAATCTGCAGGAACAAATCCTTTGTGGCTCTGCGATTTGTGCAATCAATTAGTTAGCTCCGTATAAGAAAAACAAGGTGTATGTCAATTGTTATTTCTTTGATATAGTAGTTTTTACACTCCTTTTTGACTTGAAGACCCCTTAAGCTAATGAGAATGTCGAGCAATTGAGAAGGGACTTTATTACTTACCCGGAGATTTTCTAGAATTGCCTTTTAAGGTGCCATTGATTATATGTTGCATAGAAAGAAATGCATCAGAATAGATGGCTCATGGTGTGAGTTTAGGGGCTGGCGTGTGCCAGGCTGGGAGTTGAACTCTGGTCTTTGTGGGTCCCTTCTAATTCATGATATCCTATGAAGTGCATTTCTTAGTAGGATCAGTTTTGCCTTCCTCTCCCTCTGTATTCCTCTTCCTTGTACTTGATAGCCAACAATAACACATCAGAAAAAGGGACTGGCAAATGACAGCTGTTTTTTAAATGAGATTAACAAGATTTAGCAGATGACTTTGACAAATTGTACCATTTGCTACATTAAATGTAAGTGTAAAATGATGGTTTAGAGCTTGAGAACAATTAGAAATATCTGTCAGGATGAGCTTAAAATAATTCAGTGGTGATTGGAAGGAGTTTGTGCTTGTGCATATGTGCCTGACAGACAGTGTAAATAAGGAGGATAAGATCTTAGTCTGTTCTTTCCAAATGTGAACATAACTCCCAATGACACTGATGCATCCACAATGCTGTTGTGGAATTGAGCAGAAAAAAATATCCAGTGTGCATCCTGGTATTGCAAACTGTCAGAACAGTAATTTTCAAAATTTCCTAAGCTCCACAGAACTCAACAGCCTTTTGTATGCAGATGAGCTGACCCCAGACTGCCTCTAATGATACTAAAATTAAATTAAGGCAGTGCCAAAACAATTGTTTCTATACCTTCAGGCATCCCACCTTACCTATAAATTCAATACCACCTTATAACTTATAGGTTGGACCTACAGTACCTGAAGCATTGTCTCTCACTGCATGTAAAACTGTTCAGAAATGCTTAAAAAGTGGAATCTTCATTTAATTTGTCAACTTGTCAAGCACTGTTCTTCCAAAGCTTGGTTGGTATACTCCAGAGAGAACAAAAAGGTGTAATACAGTGGATACCCTCCTGAAGTCAAACAATTTAAAGCAAATAACAGTTTTCAAAGCCAAGCACTTGAGATTGGGACATTAAAAAACAACCATGTTTTGGCAGAAGACTGGAGAGACTTTTCTATGTTTAGATGACAGCTACACTTTTCTGACTTTGTGTATTTCAAACAGACTTTGCCTCTAGCAATTTGCCAGATTGAGGCACCTGCAAAATTCTTTGTTTGCCTCTGTTTCAAATATTTCAAGTTAGAAAATGAAAACAGTAAAGGGAAGGAGTTGCCTTACACTTCTGTGATATTCCAGTCATATAGCTGCTCTGAGAATGGGTTAAGTCCTTATAAAACGAGCAAAAGTAGATGGTGTTTTTATGATGTAGCTTCCAGAGGTAGCAGAGGTGTCTTTTGCAGTGGTTTGGTAAGTGATGCCGCACAAATTTGGAAGCACTGCATGAAACTTAGCAGAGTCTTGTTTCCAGATGTAACTTGAGAGAGACTATTCATATACCTAAACTTAAGTTTGTACATTCAAAAAGCATTTGCTGAACTTTGCTATGAACAGGGAAAATGTTCACTCTCCAGTCCAGCTCTTGAACTCCTGATTTAATTGTTGTGTTCAGCTATGAGGGTAGTTTCTCTTATTAGCACTAGTCGTTTATATACATACACTGGACTGCAGAACTAGATGGTAAGATTGAGAGAGAGGGTGGATTCCCTAGAAAATAATGTGGGGAATTTTGTTTTGAGGTGGGTGTTTGTTTTTTTTTCCCAAGTATTCTGATCAGGTGTTGACCTTGTATTTAATAATTTGCTGCTGCCTTTTCTTTTTCCCCCATTAAATTAAAAATGGACACAGCTGTTATTATTTAAGGAGTGCATTCAGGAGATTGCCTGCATATAGATCATTGCTTACGTAATGTATGGTCACCCATACACGTATGGCCACTAGTCTCAGGGAAACAGGCATTGCTCATGGTCTGGGAAAATATCTCTTCTCTATCAGAAGCAGACCTTTTAAAAAAAATAAAAAAATTACAGTAGGTCTGATGCTTCTCTTAGTTGATCAGTCTTGTGTCTGTGGTAATCAAGAAACTATAGGGAAGTTTTCCTGGTCTCATCTGTGCTCCTAAAATTAAAAAGTAGAAACTTCCATACATATGTTTAGATTTAGTGTTGGCAAAAACATTCTCTTAAGCTGAGTGTTTTAATTTTCTTTTCTAAGTCTGATGATAAATAGTGGAAAGTATGTGCTAATGTATCGCTCAATGTCTTTATTGTGCTTGTTAAGATAAGAGATAAGTAAAGTAGAAAGACAAATCATACCTTTACAGTTTGGGCATGGAGACATTACATTCTTTGCAGAAGGAGATGGTGCAGGTGCTCCTCAGCCTACCCCGCTGTCTCTTTTAACATCATCATGGGAGCTGTGAAAGCCTTGAAAAATTAAAATGAACAAACAAGTAGTGTTTTCAGAACTTTCAGCTTGACCTAGATGCACTGTGGTGCTGAGGTCCCTGCGGTGCAGGGCAGGGGGGCTCTGGGGAGCCAGCACACGGGGCCAGCGGTTCCAGATGTGCAGGATTGGCTCTGCCTGGGCTGCAGCCCCTCGCTGGCCCCGGGTGAGCCAGCCCTGCTCTCCATGGACCTGAGCTGGGCTCAGCATCTGCAGCCTGACGTGCGAGGTGGCCCAGGGCACATCTGCTGGGAATCCCTCCTGATGCACGGGGTGGAGGAGCTCAACTGCCTTAATGCTGCAGTGACAAAATTAAGCTTGCCTGTGCTGTTTGTGAAACTTTGTCAACTTCAAAGCGTACTGTTTTCACTTCGTTGACAAAATCAAGATGTGATTGCACATACTCACCTGCCTATTGGCCAAGAGAGAAGCTTAACAGCAGCTCTAAATGTGTCAAAATGACATTTAGGGTCCAATTGTAAGAGTGCATGCTGAATACCATGATAATAGGAGCTGCATGCACAAGGCAAGGTCTCTGTACGTGACTTCCTAAATTACTACATTACTTCAGCCCCTCTCTAAAACTCCTGCAGTCCCTCTTGTTGTTGTTGACAGTAATACCATTATAATTGGCCTACTGAAGCTGCATGCATATACTCAGTAAATCAGACATGATAGTATGCAATATACCCAGGCATTTGCCACTGTAGTTATAAATTAATGGGTTTGATACAGATTATCCTGACCAGACATTCACATGGCCTAGAAATAACATAAGATTTGGCTCTACAATATACCAGTCTTAGGTCCTCTGGAAATTAATGTTTCCTAACCTAATTTGATATTGGGGAGCTAGACCTGTGGCAATGTGCTCATAGATGTGAAGGACATTTCAGATGAGATGTGTCATGAAAAGACAAAACTCTCAGCTTCCAGTCCTGAGCATTAACAGCATGGCCATCCTTCTCCCAGCAGCAGTGTTAAGTTCCTCATTCAGAATAATAATTCAATAGCAGCAGTTGAGAAAACACAGTGGAATTGGATTCAGGCACTGGAAAACGTTGGCAGTATTAGTAGCACATAGAATTGTCATAGAATCAGGAGCTGCTGAGAGCACGAGATAGTAGCTCAAAAAGTTTCTATGTAGGCTTTCCATTTTCTTCCTTTTTTCTCCAAACATATCTGGAACGAACTAGTCCATTACTGGCAAAGCATATATGGCATTTTTGTTGGTGAGGTGGCTGTGTGCAATGTTAGAAGGTGAAAATCAAATGTGTTGAAATTGAACTGTGACCTCAATTCACAATGCCATTTAATCCATGTGCTCTTTGAAATAAGGTACTTAATTTTCTGTGACTAATATGGGGCACTGAGGTCCAGAAATGTCATACTTTCATATGTAATAAAATTATAGCACTTGTGAGCACTTCAAGCAGTGGACTTTGTCTTTTCTTAGTTGATAGAAAAATGAACAGTGGTTTAAATATCTTCTTGCTTCATCCTTGCAATCATGAGGTGTTTATCTCACATTTTTGTTTTCTGGACTGATTCAAGACTGCTCAAATCACTCTAGAAATAGCTGATAATATCTAATTTGGATTTTATTTTTGTGTATGGGTCAGCAGGACAAGGGATCTTTTGAAAGCCATTCTAATGATGTTATTGGTATCTGAATTTACTGAGCATTTCTTTGATTTGGTCAGTATAAACTTAAAATGACAAATTTCTGGTGGCACAACTGAGTGCAAATGAGATAGTTAGTTAAATGCAAAGAATTCTCTGCTAACCCACATGACGTTATTGATGTGCTGAGGGTTTTTTAAAAGCCAGGAGAGAATTATATTTGTGCTGTCCTCATCCAGATTCTGAAATAAAGCTGAAAGTAATGACATGCTGATAAAACAGGAGGGGAAAACTTGTGCAGAGTAGTTGCTGTGTCAGCATGTCAGCCCCTGATGCAATCATGGGGATGCTCCTTGAGCATAGTTAGAAATGACATGTTTAGTGACAGGCCACTTCCAGCCGAGATGAGCAGCAGGCTTGGAAGAGAAATGAACAGCATTACTTTTGTATAATTTTGAAGACTTTCTCCCTTTGTAAATAGTGTTGTTGCCTCATTTTTCTAGAGGGTGAGTGCCCTACAATATCTATCGAAATAATTTTCTAGTCTTCCTTAGCTGTTACTACTTTCTGTAACAACTTTTCTTATGGCCAAAAGGGTTCATTCTAGACATGTACTCCATGTGGTCATCCCAGTTCTCTCATTTCCAGCTCTACATGAAGAGATGAGAGAGCATAAAGGTCTCACTGGGGAAGTAATTTTCAAATCTGATACTCTTTATTTGTTCATTTGTGTTGTTTGACTTGGCTGAATGATAATATTTTGAAAAATAGAAATAAAACTTCAGGCTTTGACAATAAAATATACCTCATACAGAAGGTTTAAGTTAACCTTAAATTAAAGGTTGCATATGGAGCTAGAGGTAACAATTTTGATATACCTCTTTCACATAAGAAAGATCAATCCTGTGAACTAGAGGATAATTGCTGAAATGACAGAGCAAGGAAAACATTCCAGAAATGTTAGCACTGTCCAAATAAACCCTTCCATCTTTTCATTTAAGTGGCTTTTCTTTTAGAAAACAAGCAAAAAATAATCTCTCCCACCCCATCTGTAATATAGAGAGATATATAGACACATGAAAAATAGCTGAAACTGGGACATACATTTTTTTTATATATATATGAGAATAGTAACAATTCTAAAATAATTCAGGGATTCTGTGGATTGGTTTTCTTTTGTTTTTAGGTTTTCAGTTTTATACAACTACTGAAATTAAATTTTGGGAATCAATTATATAATAAAATTTCTCTTATCACTGTTTGAAAGTATAATGCATGTGCTGCTGTGCACTGCCATCTCCTGAAAGGAACAGAGTAATCTTTATTATATCTTAAAAGGCTTTTTGTGTAGGGAAGTAAGATGCTCTAATGAATAAGGCCTGAATTTCTAAAGGAAAACAATCTAATTTCTGCTTAGATGCTCAGACTATGATAATCTATGAACAAACTGTGTTTAAAACTGTGATATTTAGCATCATATGAACTATATTTAGAACTTTTTTATCCAATTTACCTATATAAGTGTGTTTTCTCATGGAGATAACCCTACACTAAAGCATGCGTGATGTTTTTGTGAAGTAGTTTCTTTAAAATGTCAGATAAAGTATTAGTTATAGGAAAAAAATTTGAAATTTGCATCTTAAATAGGGAGCCATAAGAACAAGCAGTGGTCAGAGTAAAAGTGGAGGTATTGTACTCAAGTGAGAAAGAGCAGCATTTGTGAACACAGCATGGAGCTTGATCTCACCCAGTCTCTTATACAGTAGGTAGGGTTTGACAGGCTGAGAAACTGGAGAAAAAGCATAGTGTTGATTAGGAATACCTGTGTGTGAAGGGCAGAGAAGATTGTCAAGAAGGTTAATCTGTTGAGAACCTGGATGGATTCACCAGTCCAGGGTTATCTTGGCAGCAGCCCTTAGTTGCCCAGTGGAAGGATGCAGGTGCTGAAGGGCATTCATATGATGATATGTGCAAAAGAAACCTAGTTACCTGGGACTTTGCTGTATCCTCTACTCAATAAATGACCTGGATTATTTTGAGGACTAAGCTAGTCTTAAAATGGTGTTTCCCATCTGTTGAATAAGAAGCTGTGCTCTGCAGTGTTGTCTGGAAGATCTTTGCTTTGCCATGCTGTTCTGCAACACAGTCACCAGTTGCCCTGTGTGTGTGCGTGCATGATAACTGTGTATGTTCACTACTTTACAGTATAGCTTTTGTGGCAGAATTACTCTACAGGGGGAAAAGTTTGACTAATTGCTGTAATTATTTTCCAGTTCTTTTTTTTGACTCCTTAATTTTACCCTTGTTACTTTGTAGTCGTGTAGAATCGTTCCTTCCAATGTTTGCAGGGCTGTGTCAGTATTACCAGTGTAGGTGGAACCTCACAATGAAGCCTGTGTGGGTTTGGTTTGAGTTCCATGAGAATAGAAACATGCTTTAAGACATGTCTTGGACACAGTTCCCCTTAAATGCTGCATGTATCCACAAATAGCTGTTCTGTGGAGAAGACAGGGTTTGCAACATCGTGCATACCAAGCGTGTTCTCGGTCATGTGCAGCTTTGCTTCATGGAGCTAAATAAAGCAAGGGAAAATGGAACGGGTGCAAGGGGGAAAAAATGAATGTTTTCAGCTGAGATTTGCACAGAGATGACAGGTGAATGAGGTGGAGAGGTAAAGAACAGCTGTTCCAGATGGTAGGAGCTTCAGGAGGGAAGATGCTGGAGTCAAAGCGGTCAGATTGTAGGAAGAGATGATGCTCACGAAGGATGAGTGGTGCTGGCAGGGAGATGAGTGTCAGAGGTCAGTGGGCAAAAACACAGCTAACACTGTTTATGAAGTTTCTTTATCATAAAGCAGCTATTTCTTCTAAATGAATAGTTTTCAGTTCTTTCCAGCACTGTTTGTGGGTGCTTACCTGAAGTCATCAGTAATCATCCTTTCCTATTGTCTTAGTTCGCCTTGACATTCACTATCTTAGTTGAGTTCTGTATTGACAGCAGACACTCAAGGATAAATAAACAGTGTTTTCAAAAGTCTGGTTTTGAAGCGCCCTTCTGTCTCTCTAATCTACTGCCTGGAAGTGAAAGCTTTAAAGGTGCTTGAAAATCTAATAGCCTTGATTTTAAGGTTTCAAACAATCTAGCGTTTGTCATAGGACCATAACATTGTAATTGAAGCCATCTCTGATAAATAGTTCCTACAAAAAATGAGTGAAATTATAGGAAATCAGTGATGTTAAAAGTGATGCTACAGTTTTTTTAAAAAAAGCTTAAAACCTCTGGATTAGTCTTCAACTTCTTTTTGAGTACACCTGAAGAATTGGCGAAATGAGAGTTGGGCACTCTCACTCTGCCAGCTTCTCTTGAGGTTATTGGTTCCCTGTTTAAAATGTTCTGCTTAAATGTTTTGAAGAAATAGGCAGAGCATTCACTTTCTGTGAGGTTTATAGAAGCAGAACTTATTTTAATTAACCATTTAAATTTAACTTATTGACTTCAAGAGTTAGACAATTAGCTGGAATTATTTTGCAAATCCTTTGAGATATTACACCTAAAACAATTTATATTGGCTGCTGACCTGTCTGTTGATGGTGGCTGTTAATTCTACCTTGTTTTCCCAGTGCTGCCACCTTTTTAGGCTTATTCTCACATTGTTTGAACTTTGTATTTTTTAATTGTCAGTAGACATGATGTTAAATGTAGATTCTAGCCCACTGTAGTCATTCAATATATTAAATGGCACCCTTGGAAAAAACTAAATTCTCATTTCCTGGCCACGTTCTTAGATCATTTGCTTTGTGCCTAACTTGTCTTCCCTGATATTTCTAGCTGGAATCAATACTTCCCTTCAATATATGTATTAAATTACATCAGAATGTGAAAATTCTGTATATTGTGAAGCAGCTTCTGGTATCTGCATAGAAAAATCTGCTCTTAAGGAGTGAGGAAGGGATGATGTTCTAGAAAAGAAAGTCTTAAGAGCTTATGATGAATGTTTTGGGATACTGCAGGTAAAAGGTACAGTGTGATTTTTGTTGTTTTTCTTTCTTCCATAGGGGCGATTTTTGATGAATCTGCCAAAAAAGATGAGGAAGTTTTTCGAATGGCAGTAGCTGATCTCAACCAGAACGATGAAATCTTACAAACAGAGAAAATCACATGTTCAGTGACATTTGTGGATGGCAACAATCCTTTCCAGGCAGTTCAAGAAGGTAGGACAACTAAAGAGATTTCCTACTGTTGTTTCTGCTGTGTCTTCAAAATATTATCCTGATAGTTTCGTATCTTTATGGGAATTTTTCATTTTTGTTGGTTTCTTTTTATATGAAATATCAAATAGTGTATTTAATTTTGGATTTAGCTGCTTTGGTTTGTGCTGGTCCTAGTGACTTACAGCTACAAAGTCAGCTTTTATCAATTTTCTATATATAGGCTGTTGAAATGTGATAAAGAAGTCAGACACACTTTGCCTACATCTTTCCTCTTTTCCAGGCTGTTTTGAAGTTAGTTGTCAAAATGATGACTAGTTCCTACTACTTTTTTGTTTAATTTTGTGCAACTAATGGCAGTTTGTTGGGAAACATAGGATGTTGCATGGAGAACCTTTTCAGCCCACACACCTGGAAAAGTTTCACATTTTAAAGAAGGGATTAGAAGAGAACCTGGTGACTCTAAGTTGCCTGTGCCCAACATGATTTTGTTCTCAGCCTGTCCTTTGTGTCATTCCACAATTATTGGACAAGGGATGACGACATTGCTTTGGGCTCCTGTGATAGTGGCAGGATGATAACAGAAAATAGTATTTGAAATCCCTCTGAGATGGATTAGTAAATCACTGGTGTGACTGAGCAGTTCTCTGGAAAGACAGCTGGGAGAAGTCTTTTGAAATATGGATTCAAATTTCTTTGCTCTTCTGGAACAGTAACTTCCGCCTGAGATGCCAAAGTTATTTATTGCAAGTATATTAACAAACTTTTCTTGACAACATAACTAAATTTTGATGGTTTTCTAACTCCGTATTGCCACTTGAGATTTACGGGAAATATGCAATTAGTTTCTCCAATATTCATGAAGTCAAAGGTTTGGCTTCAGGAGATTATTGACAAGCAATGCTAGTGAAAAAGTGCTTAATGGTTATTTTGTTGTGGTTCTGTTGGGTTTTTTTTGTTTTTTATTTTTTTATTGAGACATTCTTAATTTTGAGAATTTAGGGATTTAGTAACTTTTTGTGCTGTTAAATTTTACACATAGCTAGATCTGTGTAATGAGAAGCATTCAGTTTGTGCTTGATATGGCTGAAGCAGAAAAAGACATGATTTTGAAACTATTCCAGTTAGAATCAACTTCGTCTTTCAATCTGAAAAGGCTAATATAGAAACTGGAACTACCCGATACTTTTAGAATACAGAGGGGAAAATGAGTAAGTGAGCTCAGTCTTTTTAAGATGCTTTCTACATTGTTGGTATTTAAGCTTTTATTCTTTTTTTTTTTTTCAAATCCAGGATGGATAATGCTAGCTGATGCTCTCTTCTTAGCATTAATTAACTCTGAAACTCAGCAATTAATTTCCTGTATCGTTGTGGTAGTGTAGTTGCAAACTGTTTCACGAAATTATCTTTTAACTACCTTATTTGGAACATAGAGAAACTAGGAGTACCTAGTAAAATAGAACATTCCAAACGAGTTAATGACCAAATATTTCAATATTCAATTATTATTTCATCCAGAAGTTGTGGTTTTTGTTGTTGGAAGTATAGTCAACAAGTGAAATGTGAATGGAGCAGATCTGACATAAATTTCATTACCATCTGTTGAGGGGGTGAAAGGTCTGTTTTGATATTGATGGGTTCAATGTTTTCCAGTAAATCTGTTTCTTGTAAATACATGGTCAAATACAGCTACATGCCGAGCAAATATCATATTCCCTGTCTTTTAAGGGCCCTGTGTTTTGTCTGGAATAATACAAGTGAGGAATAAAGATTTTAATATTTTGCATGTATGTATTGGTGACGTTTTGCTTGGTAAAATATTTTACCACAGTAGTTTTGTTTTAACTGCACACAGGCAGAAGCTCCAGTATAATAATATTAATATTTTGCACTAGTTTTTTGCCTGTTTATTTTTCTCTGTATCACTCCTACCCTGCTCTTAATTCTAGTTCTTATAAATGTTAGTACCAGGGAAAGGGACCACACTAACTTTTGCCACGTACTGGTGAAAGTGGCATATTGGCATGGTTTATAGCTTGGACAAATGCTTAGCAAAAATGGTCTGTACAAACACCAGGAAAAAAAGTTCATTTAAACACTCAGGCCATTCTAGTATTTTATTTGTAAAAGAAATATTAGGTCAAGACTAAATCTGGTATTTTTCAATGTGAAATATTCAATATTCTTCAACTTGCCTTTTTCATGCAAGCATGAGCCCTTCCTTGGAATCGTAACACCACTGACTCTGAGGTCCATGGCCTGTCCTATCAAGCAGAGCCTAAATGTTAAAAAAATATACTATTCCTTTAATTTAATGTTTGCTGTTTTAATTATTTTTATGTAAACTGCTTGAAGTTTGCTTTGTTTTAGGTTACAATATCCGGAGTTTTAAAAGTTTTGACTTTTTTTCTTATTATATAAACTACAGAAGAGACTTTAAAATCCCCAACTTGAAATGCTTGCTAAAATGCTTATTTAAAGCATTATATCCACAATAATACCTTAACATTGGTCTAAAATTGGTCTAGATTTGTCTTGAAATGACCCTTCTCAATGAATGGAGAGGGATAAAGAATTTGCCTAGGACTGTGAATTTCAAAAAACCAAGAAGTTATGAGCAAAGACCTCATGAAACAAGACATGAGGTGCAGTTATTTTTCGTAATGATGCAGTAATGGACAGCCTGTGTAATTTATTTCACTTCATTAGTGAAATTGGCAAGTAACTCCCAAATAATGTTAACAGAAATACTCAAACACTTCATAATGATTTTGAGATGTAAAGATAAATAATTTGAGAGAATTGCCAGCTTTGAGGTACTGTATTCTTCCCTCTGAATCTGTTTCTATAAATTATTACGGTGCCCTTAAATGTCTTCCACTTGTACCTTAGGGCATCTCTTGAAACAGCTCTGATTGGAGGGATGATACTGTGGCAAAGCTGACTGGTTTTATCCTAGAAGACCTGTGAATGACATGCTCCATAATATCACTGGAAGTGCCCTCAGGGGCCATTTACAGGCATGTTCTAGTGCACAGAAACAGGAGGTGAAAGTCTTTTAGTCAGTAAAATTAGTCTTCCTTTCTGTTGGCCACAGAGAGGGCCAACAACAAGTCTGGCTTGTCCCATGCCCTTGTGAAAGCTGCAGCCCAGTTGCTGGGATTTGTCACAGTGACACTTGCGGAAATGTCCAACATGGCATGTTCCTTCCTTTATTTTGTTCTTTCTTCAATACAAAATGCTTCACAGTATTTATAGTACTTGTCTGTGCAGTGTCTCAAAATATTTGTGTGCTTGTGTGATTGAGAGAGAATATTGTGATTGGCTTTTTATGCTGTGCCCATGTCGTGTACCACAAAGGAAAAGCAGAAACTTAAGTTTTCTTTGTGTGTTCATATTGAAAGAAGTAGGGATAGTCAGGTATTACATGGTAGCTAGGCAGTGATTTAGGACTATGAAACAAGGAATTATGGTCCAGATCCATACTGGTGCTAATAATATATATTAGTATAATCCTTAATTCCTTTCCTGTGAGACTCCAATTTACAGTAGTATTTTAATAGGGACAGGCCTTCAAAAGAGTTTGAATTCTACATATACTTAAATCGTTGTATTTTTTAATAAGAGACAAGCTTCTCGCTTTCTTTTCAATGAACCCTTTTTTTCTTTCACTGGGAAATTTGGTTGAAATGAATACAACACTTATTTTCTCATTTGTCAGAAAAATCACTCTGTTCTCTTGTCTTTGTCTTAGTTTTATTATGCTGGTGCTTACTTCAACTCACTAATAATTAAAGCTTTAATTTTATGTTTCAGAGCTGTTCCTCCAGTCCTTAATTTATCATGAATAGTACGGCCATACAGTAGTTGAATGGCTGATAGAAGATGTGGGATGACCTTTAGATTTTTGTGACAGGTGGAGGGAAGGCGGTGGCTTTGGTAGCTTGGACAAGAGGTAA